>CAEFZX010013012.1:0-67340 GCA_903066825.1 Alfaro cultratus | reverse complement strand
TGGCTTATTAGAAGGCCTAACAAGAACACCGACATGCTGAAAAGGTTGTTGGTACTACCAGGGAGAGAACTAAAACATGCAGGATGCCGGCCCTCGAGGACCGACTTTGGGCACCCCTGCTATAAGGCTTGGTCAGATTAGAACTATATTTTTTAAACATACTTTTCATTAAATCCATAGTTTCATTAAGCCCACCTGTAAGCAGAAAATCATCATAACTAACAGAAATAAACCTTGAGAATATTAATTTGTGTAATTACTCTATGTAATGTTTGACTTTATAAACAAAATGCAATTTTATTAATATTCTGATCTATTTAATAGTCAAATTCATTCACGTTTGTTAAAAGTTCTTTACATCATAAAGACATAAAGTCAATAATTATGAAACAGTCTAAAAACATTATATTTTGTATCATAGATCATCAAACATCAAATTTGTTGCTCAATGTCAAGAAGTAGACTTACATTAACTAAATTTGTTCCATATGCTAATTACAGCTAATAGATAATAATTGGTCTAAAATGCAACTTTAGCAGAAATGCTAATACTAGTATGATTAATATGACTGTATATATGCAGGTTAGCATTAGCTTAGCATATGCATACTTTAGCATTTTTAGCTAACCAAATAAATTAATATGACTGTATATATGCAGACAGAAGAAAACACTAAAAAACAGTGTGGAAGTTTTGTTTGGAAATGTTAGAGGATTATGCTATGAGCTGTTTTAAGTGAGCAGTTTCCTGATTTTTTAAAAATGTATTTATGTTTTTTGGGCAGTAAGCGCGTCATCAACCTGGGACCAGTCCACATCGGCAGCGACAGTCCAGAACCGCGGCGCCAACCCGTCGGACTCAGGGTCATCTGCGGACACTGCGCTAACACATTCCTGGTAAATGGCAAATACTGCAACAGGCTGCACATATATTTTCAATGGTATTGATCTTTCCTTTCTCTTTATTCCACACTTCCAGTGGACAGAGATTTCAGACCGGACTTTGGCCCGATGTCCACACTGCCGAAAAGTGTAAGCATTTCTGCAGCTGTTTGCATCTTTGAGAGACGGATCCATACATTTGTCTCCTTGATTTGTGACCCAATCAGGTTAGCTTTACAATAAAATGCTTTTCCTTATTTATTCATCAGTTCTTCAGTTGGTCGGCAATACCCGAGGAGGAGGAGCTGGTTGTGTTTTCTGCTCTTTGTTGTTCTGGCAGCATCCACCGCTGGACTTTTGGTGAGTTTCTATCTGTGTTAAACTGTTCTGGTAAAGATAGATTTATTTATGACACAATGGCATTCTGATAGTGCTCATTATGCATTTCTTTAATTTGAGGTATTTATACTAACCTAAAGAAGAGAACAAAATAACTTAATTGGTTGATAAAATAAAAATGATTGGTTAAAATCAGGACTTGTATTTTGCTCTGATCTAAACTCACCTCTTGCACAAACTTGTTACAGATAACTACAAACTGCTGCAGTTTAAAGGTCTATGATGTTAGCTAACATGAATAACCATTCAGCAGGGTGACGGTAGACTGTCATTTAATTAGACTGAACTTAAGGTGAGCTAAATGCTACAATTAGCATATTGACTAAACCTTGTGTTAGCTAACTTCAGTTATCTTTAGTAATTTTGAGTATGTAATCTCATTAGGTCAAATTGGTTAGCTAATATGCTAATTTATGCACATTTGCTAATAATAGGAAGTTGGCCTATTTAACTGTGTTCTGCATGCAAAATCACTGATCTAATATTCAACACCAGTAAAAAGGCTAACGTATGTTTAACTGTGTACTTGGCGAAGGTTATATGCTAATGTGAGCTAAAATACTAACAATAGTTAAAATGGTGATGTTGGCAACTAATCACTTAGCAACAGATTATATGCTATTGTGAGCTAATATATTAATGCTAGCATCATGAACTAAGTACTCAGCTAAGTACTCATGTTATCATGAGCTAAAATGTTAACTTTTGGATGCCACCAATCAATTACAATCTTAATGTACTATATTTAAGTTACATTAAATTGTTTGTAGGAACCATATTCTTCTGGGAAGTACCTCAAAGTCAACACAGCTTCAGAAAACTTTTATTTGTATGTGTCTGAAGCTGAAAGGACTTGAACAAATATGTGTGTGTTTGTGTCCAGGTTGGCACGTGGAAGCCGGCGCAGCAGTCAAAGGGCATCTACGTGTCGTGGGTGCTGCTGATTGTGTTAGCTCTTTTTACCTTGATAAGAACCATGTACTGGAGGTGTTTTAAGATCAGCGACCCTGTATCCAACATCACATAGAGAGACCGTTCAGAAACTGAAAGAGGGAAGTCAGTTCCTGTCGCAGATCAAGTACGTGATCAGGAGCACACAAGACAAACGATCTGAGAGTTTGTATGGTAACCTTGAAGTGGCACAGGAAGGGAAAACTAACTGAATTTAGAGTAAAATATCTTTCTCGTGCTATATTGGGTTTAAAGAAATAAAAGCTGCTAGTTGTCCAAAAACAACACTGAGATATTGTTGAGCATTTTCTGTTTTATTGCCATCATCAAGTTTAAACAGCATTAAAATAAATAAATTAAAGGAATCAGGATCAACATCGCAGTAAAGTAACTTCAGGTGTCTTTGAGGGGTTTTTTAAATGTAAGCTGGTTCATTGAAAACACAAACTAAATTTTTGGTTTCTCAAATGAAATCACATTACAGCAAAAACTTTTCATCAGATTTATGTTTAATTCTCCAGGATCACATTGTAAGACGACCGTTTATTTACAAAAGTCAGTATTTCTCGCACTATGATTTGTAATAGTTTTACATATAATGTTTGTAGTTTCCTTTTAAAGCTGCAGTATGTAACTTTTATACAAAATATATATTTTTTTGCATATTTGTTGAACCTGTTCTGTGCTGTCAATCACCCTCTGTGTGCTGCTCTTCTCCTGTTTGCTCTGTGCTACGCCACAGCTAGCATAGCCTGTTGTGAATGCTAAGAAACCATTGATGGTGGATAAACATTTTCCTGTAACAGGAAGTTATTTTTCCACCATTAGAACATTTAGCAGCTCGTTTACTAGGTTGATTAACAGCGCTAAGACCCTCTTCCTGACTCTGATTTGTTGTTTTTGTTCAGAACTAGTGCATTTCTCCAGACGGCAATGGTAAATCTGTCTTTTCACAGATTATCTGTCTCATATTAAACTGTCACAACATGGAGAAAGTTTTAACAAATATGTAAAAACATAATTTTAAATGAAAGTTCCTGCAGCTTTAAGGACTTTATTTATTTTCTAGAGCGTTTTTAAACAAATTATCGCTGGATAATTGCTCTTTTGGGGGGTTTGCAACTCTGAGATTAACATTTTTGAGTAACAATCATCTTAAAGGAATATTTAAACCCTCCTTTAAGCAGATTAATCCATTAAAAATAACATCAAATATCAAATCTACATGAGATTTAGGGAGAAATTGATCATGAAGTTAATCAATTTCACATTGTTTCCCCCCAGTTTTCCATCTTCCACAGATAAAAATAAATTCTCATATCAGGATTATCTTAATATGAACTCATTTGGGATCTAATCCCAACTCTAAGTGAAAATAGAAGATGGTAAAATCTTCTCAAATCTCAGCTGTTCGTGTTAATTAACTCAGATCACCTGAAGAAACTTTAAACCTGTCGAGCCTGCTTGTGTTCCAGAGTAGTAAAAGTTGTGAGATTCCTCTGATTGGTTATTTTACCTTCTGATGAATCAGCATTTTTGTTCTGCCAGATTATTTCAAAACTATGAGGAAAAATGAAATGAAAACAGGAACTAACTGAGGTTTTGCTGAACTGTCATGTTTTCAACGGACATAAAAATAACCTGGAATGATCATGAGTTTATTTGATGCCATCATTTAAATTTTACCAACACAAATACAAACTTTTGTCTTCAGATGGATATATATTGATGATAAATTGATGTTTTTGTGCTTTACTTTTTGCAGGGAGTTCATTTAAAATATAAATGCTCTTACAGAAACCACTTGGCATAGAAACGTCTCTAAAATCGAAGCTTGAATTGATCCCACTAACAGGATATTAATGTGTTTTTATTGTCCAGTACAGAGTTCAGGTCTAGCACTGGGGCTTCAAATAAAAACATCTGAAGTTGTATAAAAAATGATCTAAAAGCTGAGTTGACTTCTTTAAAGAAATAGACAAACTTGAACTGATAAATGAAGGTTTAATGTGTTTAAGTAATTTATAGTTTCTTCAAAAACAAGATGTCAAGAATATTTTACCTCATGAAGCTTAAATGGACAGAAAATGTAAAATATGAAGCATTTGAAGAAACGCGTGTTTCACTTCAACGGCATTGTTTATTTAATGTAACCATTTAAATTGATTTAATCGCAGATTAGAAGGAATAAAGTAAGTTCTTGTTTTGTTACCAATGAAAGGCCTTTGCTCAATTTAGTGTAAAAATATCTTAATTCAGTTTATTTAATGTGTAAATAAGAAGGATAGTTTATAGGTGAATGATTTTGGGAGTCTTTAAGTTAATTATAACCTTGTGTTTATTAGCATGTTAGCACCAGATTCATCTCATACAGGGACTTTTGAACATATCTGATTTATTTGTCCTTTTATTTAACTTTTTTTGTTTATGCATAAAAATCAAACCTGTCAGATTTTATTTCAGTCAACTTTCGTCTTGAAAGGAAACTCTGATCTGAATCTGATCAAATCTAATGTGTGGAAATAAGTGCTGATGTCTGTGAAAATGTAAATATTTCAGGAGTTTCTGCTGCCCCCTTGTGTTTGATTAATGTATGTACCTGCTGACTGTGACATGTTGCACTACATTGTACTGAAGTACTACTCCTGTCCAGTTCTCACTGTATTTTTGGTGGATGGATCCTTTATTTTGTATATCGTGAAACAAAGTAATACCTTTAACAAAGTCCTTGGCTCAATGTCATTTTTTATTATTACTTTTTAAATCCAGAAAGTATATATTTCTAAAAGAAAATGATGAGAAGAATAAATGTATACATTTAGCATATAAA
This sequence comes from Alfaro cultratus, assembly GCA_903066825.1. Taxonomy (NCBI): domain Eukaryota; kingdom Metazoa; phylum Chordata; class Actinopteri; order Cyprinodontiformes; family Poeciliidae; genus Alfaro; species Alfaro cultratus. The sequence goes on along the minus strand of CAEFZX010013012.1, from coordinate 62,278 downwards.
CTATATTTAAGATATTGTATGGAAAATGACGCCTAAAAGTAAAATTATTTTAAATATTTATGACTTTTTATGACAAGTTACTATTTCAAATGCTTTCTGTAGTTTTTTTAATTTTACATTTTGAAGTAAATTTAACACAGTTTTACCATATAAAGCTGGTATCCCATTTGTCAGGTTTTAATATAAAGAGAAGGAATTAGTTTATGCAAACTCAATATAAATTGTACTACTGCAAAGACAAAAAAGTTCAAAATATTATCAAATCATTAATTTCAGTGCATGCAGGAGGTTATCTATATTTTCTAATATCGTCTTACTATAAATAAAAAGTGGCAAAAACCTTTAACATCAGAGTTTTACTTCTTGTGACCACAAGAGGTCAGCAGCGAGGAAGAAATAAGATCTGAAGCAGGAGTCTGCAACCTGCAGCTCCACTTCATATTTATAATATTGCTCCATTTGTTTTCTGTTTTTTAATTTCATTATTTAATTGCATAGCCCTTTGAAAAACACTGACCATGCTGAGTCCTGAAGCTCTGCTTGAGTTGCTTGGCAACGGCCTGGCCTTCTCTGGGGTTGCTAGGTAACGGCACACGTTACATTCTAAAGGTTTTGGAAACAGGTAATTTTCCAGACACAAAAAACATTAATGTATCGCCAAAACATGGCTGTGTGGTTTTGGAAGCATTGGGACCATAGGATTGTTAAAAAAATAAAAATTTTAAAAAAAGTAAATTTCCGCTAAAAAAAAACCCACACAAATTTAGAGCTTAATCTGACTATTTCAAGCAAAAACAAAAATTTCAGATTTTGAAAAGTTGAAGATTTGCTAGAACAAACTGGGATTGAGGAAAAAATGTGAAAGGTTTTTTGAGTTTTTGCAAAATTTCAGTTTGAAAAGTCAAACATTTGCTAAAAAAAAAAAACCCTTAAAATCTTTAAATTACTCTCAGAAATTTTTGAGAAAAAGAAAAACATTTTGAGTTTCCAAAGTCAAATATTTGCTACCAAATCTTAGAATTTTTTAGATTAATCCCAGAAATGTTCAAGAAAAAAACTTGAAAACTTTGAATTTTGAAAATTCAGTAAATGTCCAAACGTCAAAAATTTTGAAACAGAAATGTCCAATTTTTTTCTCAAAATTTCTTACGTTTTTTCTATAAAATTTCAGAGATTTCTAAAAGTTTTATTTTCTGTAATGGCCCTAATACACCACGGCAAAAAAAAAATTAAAAAAAATCAATCTAAGTTCTTTAATAAGTCTGATGTTCGTGAGTTCTCACTTGGTTCCCGTTCGGTTTCCATCCCGTTCCTCCTCCTTCTCTCCTCCCCCAGCCAGCTGCTGCCTCACTGGGATGACTCCAGTATAACACGCTGTTCCCAGTTGCTTCTTGTGGCTCGGACCGCTCTGAAGGTCTGACTGCCTCGATTCGTTTTGGACTAAATCTGGGATTTAAAGACCAAACCGATGTACAAATGATCTTTGCACTAAAGGAAATATCCTTGTTTTCCTGAACCATTGTGGGATGGCTGGAGCTGAAAGGGAAATATCTGCTTTGGCTGGGAGAAAACTAGAAATTGTTGCAACTAGCTGCAGAGATAAATTGACGCTCAGAGAGTTTGCGTAATCCTGGTTCAGGTAACTGTTCCTGGCTGTTTTTGGACATGTTGGAGGAAAAGAAGGCAGTCGGATCTCCGCAGGAGAGAAAAACTTCAAACATTAGCAGGAAGAAAAGCCAGAGTGTCAACGCAGAAAACGGCAACGTCAGCAATCATCCACAAAGGTGAGAGATGAAGCGTCTTTCTGCTAGAATGCTTGTTTTACTAAAGTAGATTACTGCTGCTGTCATGATTTAAAGAACAGGTGAACTGAGAAATAATAAACTGTTAACAAAATAGAAATGCTGCAACACATCGAGCTGGAAATGAGACTTGATCATTTCCTGAATAAAACATGTTGCTAATGCTAACGTCTCAGAAATCAAGCAGCACGGTTTACTTCTGCCTTCATTAAAAATGATCTGAAGAATTAAGATGAACATTGATCGTGTTGCTACAGAGCAGATCTTCAGTTTTAAGTTTCTGAGTCGCCTGATTGTTCGTTCTGTTAATCCATGAGAACTATTTCCTGTTTCCTGTTTGGAACCGAAAAGAATCAGTTCAGTCATTTAGTTTGTTAGATACAACTGTTTATCCATCCATCCTTCCATCCATCCATCTGAGCATCCATCCATCTGAACATGCATCCATCCATCCATCCATCCATCCATTCATCCATCTGAGCATCCATCCATCCATCCATCCATCCATCGATCCATCCATCCATCCATCCATCCATCTAAGCATCCATCCATCCATCCATCCATCCATCCATCCATCTAAGCATCCATCAATCCATCCATTTGAGCATCCATCCATCCATCTGAGCATCCATCCATCCATCCATCCATCCATCCATCCATCCATCCATCCATCCATCCATCCATCCATCCATCCATCCATCCATCTGAGCATCCATCCATCCATCCATCCATCCATCCATCTGAACATGCATCCATCCATCCATCCATCTGAGCATCCATCCGTCCGTCCATCTTATTTATTTATTTTAATCTTTTTTTCTCTCCTGGATAAAATTAAATATTCCCGTTGTCCCACAGATATTTGATCAGATCAGGAAAACAGAAAAGCTTTTTATCATCAGAGCTAATTTCAGTTTAGCTGTAAAGCCTTGGTCCCAAACGGGTCTTAATGGGTTCCAGACAGCCCAGGGTTTAGTGAGGCGTTTATTACTGTGGGACAGATTATTATCCCTTAGGCTCACACAGGATGACAGCATTAAGTAAACACAAAAACAAACCTTTTTATTTGAAAGTCTGGGGAAAACAAGAGGCTCACAGGCCTTCGTAATGTCCTGATTTACATAAATTTATACTGGATTTCATTTACAGACGACTTTGCAACAATATGGCCAATAAAGGTGTGGTTTTAACTGATTTATTCTCTGTTTTCACTCAATCTATATGAGAAGACGTAACTGGATGTGGTTCGAGATTCTGCAGCTGCAGACGGATAACGTTGCATTTTCACACCCAGCGCAGAGGAGCGACACTCAAACTTGTTCATGGTGCTAAACTTACACCAGTGTAACCAGTGAAGCCAAACCAGCTGCATAATGTGCTGATGGCCAACAGATGGACAGCATCGAGAGATATTTATCACCCGGATTACGTAGCTGCTGAAAATCTGAAACCGTTAGCCAAAACCAAGAATCAAATTCTCTGTTGTTGTCAGGAAATTGTTTCTTAATTGGTTTTAAGCACCACTGAGGACAATGGTGCAAAAAGGCCATTTTAGATGGAAGATGGAGTAAATTCCTGCCACAAAACTCAGAAATTTTGAAATTAAACTAAGAAATTTTTAAGTAAAAAAAAAAATACAATTTTTGACCTTGAAAAGTCAAAAATTTGCTAGAAAAAACCCTCAAATTTTGAGATTAAACTAAAAAAAAGGAAATTTCTGAGTTTAGTTAATCAGAAATTTACGAGAAATAATCTAAAATGTTGAGGTCAATCAGATTTTTTTCCTTTTTTTTAGAAAAACAACAAAATTTTTGAGTTTGAAAAGTTAATTAAAAAATCTCATAGTTAAAATTTTCAACAAAGCTTTCAACATTTTCAACTTTTCTGGCAATTTTTGCCTTTTGGAGCTCATAAATTTCCTTATTCTTTCTCGAATTTTCTTAGATTAATCTCAAAACCTGAGTTTTTCTCTAGCAAATTTTAAACATTTAAAACTGTTTATTATTATTATTATTATTATTATTATTATTATTATTATTATTATTATTATTATTATTATTATTATTATTATTATTTCTGATATTAATCTCAACATTTCTTAATTTTTCTAGCAAATTCTTGACTTTTGAAACTCAGATATCTTCATTTTTTCTAAAAACCCCCCCAAAAACCCAAAACTTCTTGATATTAATCTAAACATTTCAGTTTTTTTCCAGCAAATTTTCTACTTTTGAAATCATGTTTCCACGTTGTTGTTTTTTTTCTGGGAAATTTTTGAGCTTATTCTAAAAAACAATTTTTTTGTAACTTTTGAAGCTCAGACATGTCTACAGTATTTTGTGAGATTTCCATATTTAGTTTTTTTTCTAATTCTCAGTCGTAGAGTAGAGACTATCGGCTCCTTCAGATTAAAAGCTCCGTGACTTTGAAAGGACTTTGACACATTTAGCCTAACGCCATCTGACCAATCACCTCGTAAAGGTTTTTATAGCGTTTCAGCCGCAGAGCTGCGGCTCAGCAGATGTAACGGTAAATTCAGCTGCTTCCTTTCCTCCATTTTCTACTTTCCTGTCACTGAACAACTTACTTTATCAGGTTTTATACCTTAATCTAGCCAGACTTTGTCCTGCAGTTCACACCATTGTTTAAGGGAGTCCTGTTTCCCACCTGTTGACCGTTAGCACCTTAGCATGGCGTTCCTGGCGAGCTTCGCCCAGTCCGGCCGGCTGATGTTACTGGTTACACTGGTTTAAGTTTAGCATCACGAGAGCCGGAAGAATGTTTCTGGTCAGCTGACTGATTTTTATCTTTGTCTGACTCACAACATTATCACAGCCTAATAATAATCTCTATGTGGCCGAGGAGGCGGAACATTAGAAATTAAATATGGCGGAGGCGGATGTCGGCCATTTTTATTCAAATATAGCTAGGCCCTAACGGCAAGTGAGAGGGAGTGTTTTTCATTTTGTGGTTAATCTTTGGGCGTCTTTTTTTGCTCAGTTTTAGGTAGTAGTTGTATTGAAAAAGCATTCCGTAACCCAGGGGTTCCCAAAGTGTGGGTCGCAACCCTCGTCTGGGTCGTGAGATGTTAAACGGAGGGTCCAGAGGTGGATGTAGGGTGGAAATTAACTAAATAAATGTACCATTAAATGTCTCATTAAATAATGCAATCTAACTTTTAAATGATTAAATTAAATATTTTAAAGAATACATTTATTGAGTTATCATTATTATTGTTAAATATTATTTGTTTTAATTACATTGAATACTTTATATGATAATTGTGTTCTAGTTTTCTTGTTTTGTGCTTATTGTTTGTATTGATTGAATTTCTTGTATTTTTGACTAAATTTGTGTGAAGTCTTATAACCTTTGTTTGTTTTAGCAGGACAAATTGATCATTTGTTTAAAATTTAAACAGGGACAACAAATAGAAAATAACATTGTAGCTATTTTAGCACATTTATAGAAATTCCAATTAATGTGCATTGTCCCTACCGAATAAATTTAGTTAAATTAACATAAAGAATCACTATGTTTTTAATTAAATAGATAGAATAAAATATTTATATATATACTGTTAGTTTGAGGTGAGTGTTCAACAAAACATATTTATACAACAAGACAAGTGAAATAATCTGCCAGTAGAACTATGGTAGTATTTTTATATACAGTATGTATAAATATTAAGAAATTATTTACTTAACATACTTCCTCTCTCTTGATAAAAAGTTACATATTGGTTGATTTTGTCTTATTTGAATGTGTTTGCACTAGAAAATAGACTGAAAATACTTGGTAAGATTTTGTATTTTTGCATTTTTTTACTTTCTCTTCACAACTTCTACTTTATTAGTTTTCAACATTTAATTGCAATAAAACACAGAGTTTTGTGGTTGCTGAGTCACAAACTTTAAGGGAGTGAATATACTATTTCACTGTAAATTCACACAAGAATATCCTGACTGCCTTCAGCGTTCAGTGACGCTCCGATTAGCCGGTCACTTTGTGTTGGAGTCCATTTGCTCAACCGGTTGTGAAAAGAGTTTCTGGGTCAACCAGCCTCAGAATCAGGTTGTCCAGTGTGATCAAACCGGACAGAACCTCATAGATTAAAGCCAAAGATTTTCTGACAGAGCCTTTTAGTTAGACGTTGGAAACTCTGCAAGCTTTTATGTTCGTCAGCATCTTTTGGAATAATAATAATAAAAAAACTTCCTTCATTCATTTATATTTTTAGCTTCTTAAAATAGCAAATGTCTCCAGACTTGCTGTTCACATCAGTGGAAACAGTTTCAGAGTGAGTGAGCCTGAGAGATGAAGACGTGATGAAAAGTCTCAGCTGTAAGCGACGCTCTGGTCTGATGATGTAACTCAAACTGGGCACAAACTCACCGCCGTTACGTTATCTCCTACGACGATCACTTTCAGCTGTCAGATTCATTTTAGCCCCCTGTGAAGTTGGACTGGAGATATTTTTATGATTTCAACTTGGAGGAGTTTGTTTTTGTCATTACTGAGTGAAACATTATCTGAAAAAAACAGTAAATAAATATTTAAGACTTATTTACGTTCACATTTCCCAGTGATTTTCTGTTAAAACTATTGAAACTACTAATACTACTAAAAATTTTATGATGTAAAACATTTGTTTGGGCTTTTGGTGGTTTGGAAAACCTCAACTGAATACTTTATAGTAAATGTAAGAAACACAGATTTACGAATTACATGTGGAAAAAAAAATAATAAAAACATCTCTAACAGTTTATTTATGCATTTTAAACCTTTATCTGGAATGATTTACGTGCACAGACAACTTTTATAACTTTGCTATTTCATAAAGCAAAGTTCTAAGAAAACAAACATAAATGCTGATATTACATTCTATGCTAACTTTAGCTAAAATTTTTGCTATTTCAAATGTATTTTTATCAATATTTATCATTTAATAAATCATATCTACTGCTCATATACATACTTACATAAATAAACATTTATTTTTAAATATGCAGCTTGAATGGGCGCTATCCAGTATTTTCTTTGCTAGTTATGTCACCACAGTTTATATTTGTCTAAAACTTTTATGGTGTTTTTTGTGGTGTTGTAAAGATTTATACCTTGTAAATGTTTGGACTGCAAGCTAAAATTTGAGCTCCAGAAATGCAGCCTTGTGACTAAACTTGAAACGTCACTTTGACCTCAATGTAGCAACACTTGACCTTTAGATTTATATTCATCTAGTTCAAACCAATTCAGTTTGATTTATTATTCTAGTTCAGATATTAAACATTCAGCATTTCGTTTAGTTTAAACATTTAAAAATCCACATTATTTCTAAACAGCTGTAAATTATTGATCATTCATGGAGTTTCATCACTAGTCAACAGATGGGACTAATCAACAGTTTCAGTTTGATCCAGACTTGTATATCCAGGCCTGGTGGTGCTGAGAGACCACGGCTCTCTGTCTGAGCTGGACGTGATTTATTTCCATCAGCGCTGATTAAACCTAAACTCTAAATGCCCTTCAGTACACGTCAGGATTGGAATCCTCAGCAGGTCCAGTTAAACCTCACTTTTATACTCCCACATTTATCCAACAATCCTTAATTTAAGATCAGCCATAAATATTCTCCCAGTCATTTGTCGAGAACATGTAAGCGGGACGGGTGATAAAGTGGCAGAGCCGCAGAGAGATTTACGACCAAGACATGTGTAGCAGCGACGTTTGTCTGGTGTGGGTTTCAGTTTGGACTTTGCGTCCCGAGTGCATGACGATTGAAATCCATCCGCCTGTTGCTGGGCATGTCGACGAAGGGCATGGACTCCAAGAAACTGCTGAGACAACAACTTGCCCATGTGACATAAACTGAGAACTGTCGTTGGGGCAGAGAAAGCAGCTGAAAGCTGTGAGGTTTTAACGGCTTCGCTTCAAACACAGAGACTGATCAGTGATCATTATTTGTATTGGTTTTTTTTTACTTTACTGTATTTAAAGGGGCAGTATTATGTATTTTCCAGGCATATAGTGTCATTTTAATGCAGATTTAACCTTCAGTTGTTATAAAAAAATATTTATATATCAAATAAGAGTTAAAATAAATTACACTTCATAATTTAATGCATTGAAATTGGGCCTCTGTCTCTTTAAGAAACTCCTGCTCATTCTGAAACTCCGCCTTCAAGAAGTCAATCCAACATGGCTCCTCTATTAACCCTTTAACAACGTTTTAATGAACTCAACAGGTGAACAGTTCCACCACGTGATTGCTAATTGCTTCTAGCTAGTCTGAAGGAGTAGCTCTGTGTTGAATCTCAGAAACTGCAGTTCTGAGGAGGAGCTGTGCCTCAAAGGCGGAGCTAGATCCACCCAGACGTTTTGTATAGCTGAATGGTTGCTATGGCTCTTAAATGATTTCTTAAACACGTATCAAAGAAAAGCAACTCTCCAGGTATGCTTTTGATGAGTGAATAACATTATAAAACGATGTAAAGCTAAAAAAAGTCGATTTTACATAAAACTAAATTAATGGCAGCCATTTTATGTTCTGTTTTTGTTACATTTAGATCTAGATTGTCCATACAAAAGGAAAAGTTTTTTTATGATGTAACATGAGACATTTGCTACACCAGCACAACAACATGTAACTATGCCTTGCATAATTATTAATTATTTTTCATTTTATTACATTAAAGCAACAAATTTTAATGGTTTTCATTGGGACTTGATGTGTTTGACCAACAGAAGTTGTGGCATATGTTTTTATTCACTCCTCTGAGTCAATACTCTGTAAAACTTCGTTTGGCTGCAAGTTGTTCTGCATATCTGGAGACTTAAATCTTTGACTGTGCAAACTTGATTTAGGTTTGGACCTGTCGGTAATGTTAACAGATGTTGAGTATTAGCTGGATTTATTCTGAAATTAAATTACACACACTCAAACTCTATTTACTAACGAGGTGCTCTTTAAGAGTGACCAAAGGGGAATGAATACAAGAGCAGGCCACACTTTTCAGTTTTTATTTGTAAAAAAATATTGAAAACAATGTATAATTTTCCTTTAATTTCCAAATAATGTGCCAATTTGTGTTTCCGTCTTATACAATACACTAAAAAAAATGTGGCAAAAATGGTGTTAATGCTTTTGTAAATATAGTTTTCATCTTTTAAATAAGCCAATTGTCACTACTGGTTTATTTATAAAGCACTTTAAAACGACAACAGCTGCGGCAAAGTGCTTTACAGATAAAATCAATGAGCATTCAAAATATGGAAAGGACAAAATGAAAACACTAAAAACACTTAAAAGTAAGAGCAAAAGCCTCTGTCTGCTGCTCGACACAATAAAGACCTCAATAGCTCCATAATGACACTCATATTTACTTTTTGAACACAAAAAAATGCAAGACTTTCTGTCTTAAAAAGACAGAAAGTGAAAAGATCTAATCAATCAGTTTAGACTTTTTTTAAAATAATGTAAAGATACCGACAAAATGTTGAGTGTTTTCTGGTTGTTTTAACAGAGATTCGTCCGTTCAGCCATAGGTCATGTCAGCTCTGAGGTCACTGAAACGAGCCTCAGTCAGAGTAGCGATGACAGCTGAAAATAAACTGGACTTCTTTTGGCTCAGCCTCTCCTTCCAGACACACAACGCCTGCGTTCTGCCAGTCAGCTGTTGGGCTGCGTTCAGGTGTTAAGCCCTTCGGTCCAGAAGAGGGGACGAAGGGGATATATTAGAAATTTGCAGCAATACCCATCAGTGAATAATCCGTCAATGAAAATATTAATCAACGCTGTTTGATTAGCTGTTGACTCAACAGTCTATAAAGTCAATAGTTGTTCTTTATCAAATATGTGGAGCTCATATGCTACAGTCTTAACGTGTTGCTAAATTAAGTTAGTATCTTCTAATTTAACAAGATTAAAGCACTCAAATTACTTTGTACTGGATGTATTTAAAGGTTATTTTGTTGGAGAATGTGAAAACAATATTTTTTTCAATACTTCTTCAGAATACATTGCCTCTAAAAAACAATTCTCTCTTTAATCTCAGAATTTATTTTCAGAATCCTAACAAATTTTAATTAGTCCAGCAGTCAAATGATCTTTTTACTTGTCTTCTATGAATAAATATTTTTAAATGACAGATTCCTAAATAACAATGTTGCAAGAACTGCACTTCATAAGTCAGACCTGCAAATTTAGAAAACATGATTTGATTATTATTGGGAAGAATAAATACATAAATATATTTAAACATTCACCCGCCCAACAGTTATTTTATGTCATTAATATATCATTTCAGTAAAAATAACAAATTGCAACTTAGTCAGACCTCTGTACACATGCAAAGGTGAAAACATATTGTAATTTATTTACAGTTCACAGGTGTCAAACTCAAGGGCCGCTGTCCTGCAACTTTGAGATGTGCCTCTGCTGCACCACACCTGAATAGAATAATTAGGTCATTAGCAGGACTCTGCAGAACTGATCTACACAAGGAGGTAATTAAGCCATTTCATTCCAGTGTTTTGTACTTGTGGCACATATAAAAACTGCAGGACAGCGGCCCGTGATTACTGGAGTTTCACACCCCTTGTATAACTGGTTTAAATAAAAAAAAAAGCTATGCTGTCAGTAACTTAATGAGCTGAAAATATATGAAACTATGTCTTAAATTGGAGAAACTTAGAGGAAAGCTTGTGTTTGACACTTAAAGTTGTTTTCTGGTTTGTTTTATGTCAGTAAAGTAATCCCAGACTCTCCATAATTCTCCAAAATATTCCCAGTTTTCCCAACTTAATTTAGGATGTTGGGAGACTTGTCAGAAAGTATGTCTGCTCCTTTCCATGACTTGAGCGAGCCAGTTAAAAATAAAGAGAAGGTAAGGGTTGACATTTTAAGAGCAACTGTTGTAAGCAGTGAACGTGTTACTGTATAAAACTTATAGTGTTAAATTTAGCCATATGGCAGAAAAGTTTGGCATACTGTTCAAATATTGAAAAAATACCACTTAGTCGCCACCCAAACACCGCGACAGTCGGCACACGCCGTCGTGAATATGGTGCGACCTTTCCGCTTGGTCTTTAACGGTTGGACTTTTACTCTGGAGGGAACCAAAGCGGAAACACGAATCGTTCTGCGCATGTCTGTTCACTCGTAACTTGGCTGCCTGCTAACTGTCGGAGAAGCTAATGGAGGAACCTAAAATAGCACTTTAATCGATCAGAGGAGCCGTTTGGAGGTCGTGAAAAAGGGAAGCTGCACACTAATAACGAGTGGTATGTAACTAATGTTGATGTAGAAGCGGCGAACGGTGAGAAAACGCTGTTTTCCCTGTTAATCTGGAACGGTTTCCACAGGCCTAGCAGGCTGACGTAAACGTCTGCGACAACATATGCCAGGTTTTTGGTTAGGACCCCAATATATCTGCAATATTTGGTATTTCAATAAAGATAAAACAAAAAACGGAATCGGCTGCGATCTGATTTAAAATGCACTGAGGTAATTTTAACGTTGTCGAAACATGTTATTTCGCTTTTATGTTGTTCTGAACTTCGTTCGTGAGGGGATTGTTGGTGCTGAAGACAAAAGTATTTTAGGTTAAAGTTGGAGTAAATGCGGAGTAATACGAAGACCAGGAGAGCTGCTTTCCTCCACTATCAGCTGAGCAGCTTTGACAGCATCCTTCTTCCTTTTTTTTTTTTTAATTGAGTATTCATGAATAACAATGACAATCTCAAACAACACGTCAATAACAAATATTACAAAAAAAAAACAACCAAATATCACAACTCCTACTGTTAGCAAATACAATTGATACAAAGACTAGAACTAAATAAATAAATGATTAAAATTAATCACAGGGGGTTACTAACTGAAAATCGTCCATTAGCATCCATCTTCCTTCACGGCTCATTGATGCTGGTCAGCAGGTTTCCTGTTTGTACCGGAAGCCCCCGAGGGCCCATCGGTTTGCTGACCACTGCACCGCCTGTCCTGACCGTCTCCTCAACTCTATAGCCTTAACAAAAAAAAAAAAAAAGAGAGAGAAAAAACATGGTGAACTAATTGGAAAAAAATCAAAAGCAGTTGTGACCTCAAGCATAAGTGTTTTTCAATAAAAATGTTTCATTTAACTAAATAAAAAGCAGCAATTATTGCCATTGAAGCTTGTCTTTTGGTCCTAGAAACATATTTTGTGTACAAGGGATGCGTGTGGCTGTATCAGAGGTGCTGAAATTGGATATTTTTCCTTTGGCAAATGAACGAAGCCCATTGGTACATCGCTGTGACGCAGAAGAACTACTGAGGAGGGCAACAGAAATGTGGCACATGGTGATCCAAAGAAGAAATAGATCAAGCCACTTTGGGTTCATTCACACTAGGCCTGTTTAGTCCACTTTAATCAAACTCTAGTTTGTTGGCCTAAAAAGTTCAGCTCATTTGGGGAGGTGAATGTGGAGTCAAACTCTAATGAAGACCAACAAAGCAAACCTAGGTTTTGGCTCAGTTGAAGTGAACTCTGGTGCATATATATATATATATATATATATATATATATATGTGTGTGTGTGTGTGAATGTCAATGGGACCAGTGATTGCTCCAAAAGCAGAAAGTGGGCTATGGAGCGCAGGGCATTCCAGGTAAATCCAACAAAAATCAATGGTCATATCTAGTGCTTGTGGGGGAAATGGCTTGTGGTCTTTTGCCAAAAATAAAAGAGAAATCCTACAACTGCTAAAATGTGACACAACTCCGTTTTTGTCTACTTTTTCTGAAGAGGGAGGTTGTACTCAGTGTTGTCTTGTTGTATCCCTCAGTGGTTCTTGGTGTAGCGCCACCACAGGCGAGGAGGGGAACAGGTTGCTCATAGTGTTTGGTTCTTTTGACACGGTGTAGTGTGAAAGCAAACTGCGGCACTGTGATTTTGGTCCTCAATTGAACCGAGTCTACTGGACTATCAGGTGGGAAAACACCCTTTTCTTTGTTTTTGCAGGTTCGTCCATGTAATCCTTTTTCTGACATTTGATCTCCTGAAGATGGAGTCAAGATGATAAGTCATCAGCAGAATCAATTTGGGTCATCACTACTTCAGAGCCTTACTTGTTTTATTAGATCCCCAAAATGTCTCCTGGTTCAGCAGACTGTTCGATTTAGAACAAGACTATATGTCAGATTAGGTTTAATATATTTCAAGAAAGAAATATTTAATTTGCATTTTGAATGCATTTTTTATGTGACAACTCTGTTGATTTGTTCCTCTTTTTTAATAGAACATTTACTCTGGAAATCACCATCTTGGAAGTTTTGTTGCTGTTCATCGGCTTTCCAAGAATGTACAGTAAAGACAGAATTTTGCTACCTTAAAACTGATTATACAACGAAATTCCCCTTAGTGTACATTTTGTTTTAAATTAAAAGATCCAATCAGTTGTCTTCCATCTATTCGGGATCTTCTGTGGCAGTGAGCTTTTATTTTGAACTGATTTTTTTGTTAGTATGGAAATGGTCCTTAGTAAACAATTGTGTCTTTGTGTCTTACAAACTGCTATTCAAGTGTTTTATGTACCATATCTATTGATATATTTTGTAAGACTTGGAAAATATATTGTCAAAATGTCTGTGTAGCTAACAGAAGAGTTGGCTAATGGACAGGAAGCCTCCAAATGATGGATTTCATTCGAATGCAAAGCTAAAAGTCTAGCCCCAGTCATTAATCTTTTGTCTTTGTTCTTTTAAACTTTTCAGCTTTTCTTTGCTTTTGGAGAATTGTGCCCCGTGTCCTGCTCCAGGGGTCCTAACAACCCCACTTCTCAGCGGGCTTCCTGGGAGCGCGCCACTGACAGGAAGGCAAGTTGCTTCTTTGCAGTTGGCCCAGCTGAAGGCTCAGCTAGCATTAACGCAGATGAACAATGTTCTCGCTGTTGGTGGCTGTGCTCCAACCTTGACATCAAACACCCACATACCTGCTCCGGGATTGCCCACAAAACCACCTTCACCAACTGCTGTGGCCATTAATCTCCTGAACCTTCTGAAGATTGTCAACACTTTGTCTCATCCGATGTATAATCCCTTTGCCCCTGGCAAACAGGTGCCATCCCAGGGACCTTATGGACTCTCTGGCGGGCAAATGGAGATGGACCCTCGGAGGCCACCGCCTCACTTTGGCTCTGGTTCCAACTTCAGCTCTTCTGGATCTTCTGGTCTTACTTGTGGACCCTCTGGAGGACCTATACCATCCATTATGTCTTTACCAGGAAACTACAGACCCGAGAGGAATAAGATTTCAGTAGATGAAGACATAGACAGATGTTTGGACTTGAATATCAGTAGAGCCAGGGAGGAGGTGATACAAACTTCCTCAAGCCAAAATACCCAATTTACTAACGTTCAAAGAGACACATTTCCTTCTTCAAACAAAGGAATGCCTTCATATTTGACATCTTCTGCTAGTTTAGTAAACAGATCCTTTACTGTGGACAGTAGTAACAACAGTTTGGACTGGTTGCCTATATGCCAGAGGGGTTCAGAGGAAGAGTCGTCAAAAAAATATTCATCTGCGTCCTCCAGCTTCCTAGGCAGTGGTGCAAGTCTTCTCAGTACCTCCAGTGAAGGAAAACGTATGTCATCCATTCCAGGTTTGGGTGACTATGACATAAATAGAACAGCTAAGTCTGTGCCTCCTCCGGAGCCCATTCGCCCCAAGTATACTTCAGAATCAGCCTCTAACATCCTCCTGCACTTTGGTCTTGAAAAAGAAGACTTGGAACACCTAATCTCTTACCCTGAAGACCAGATAACACCTGAGAACCTGCCTTTCATTCTAAGGCAAATCAAGCTGGAGAAAGAAAAGAAAGCTGCAACTGCTGTTCAATCCAAACCCTACAGTGCAACTCAACCCATCAGAAGTATGGGTGAAAAGGACAAGTTTATACCTTCCATAAGAGCAGGGTTCAATTCAGATCAAATATCATCCACTGTTCTTAAACCAAGTAAAGTGATTGAATATGGACACACTGGCAAATATACCACAGGGATTGGGAATGAAGTTGGAAGAAGTGTTGGCAGTTCAACTGTGGTTGGTGCCAGTGGAAGTTTGTTGCGTACGGACACTTTCAAACCTAGCAGCCATGTCAGAGATCCACTTCAAAGAGGCCAGGGAGAGCTGAAAACTGGACCAGTTGTCTCTTCACATGGCCAGATGAGTTCTGTCTCCACTGTTGACTCACTGAGGAGCCCTGTGGGACCATCAAGCAGCGACCTATCTAAAAAATTGGGAGTCCAGACTTCAACGTCGCTCTTCCCATCTTTCGGATTGCTGAACAAGGACACAGAATTAAGACTGCTCAAGCCCGAAGGCCCTCAAATTCCTCCCTCAAAGCAGCCAGAGCCAGCTCGCCAGGCATCCACTCAACCCCAGCCATTCAATCCACCCTGCAATTTAAGTCGTGGAGTTCATCCTGGGCGTCCTGGCCTTGTGCTTATTCACAGTAACGACTCTAACAACAATAAGAGCAAAACTCAAGGTCAAGGATTAAAAGCTCCTGAACAGGCGAATAAGATACCAGCACAACAGCAGCCAATTCAGCAGACGCTACAGCATCAAGGACCACCACCACAGAAGCCGCAATTTCAAATGCATCTGCAGCCGATTCCGCCGCTGAAACAAGTTCAACAAGGTCTTCCTGCTGCCATGCCACCCCGGTTGTCTCTCTTTCCAGTTCGTCCTGCTCTACCTACACCAGCCCAAGTTCCAATCCGTTCTCCTCTTCCAATGCTACTTCGTCCTTCTCTACCTACACCAGCCCAAGGCCGGATGGATGCTATGCCTCGTATGCCGCCTCCAGTTTTCAAAGACCAGACATCAGTACCAAAAATGGGTCCGTCCAAACTACCAACACCAGCCATGATGCAGGACTACGCCGCAGCAACACCAAAAATATTTCCTCATACCTGTTGTCTTTGTATGAAAGAATGTACCAATATGAAGGTGAGTGGAAGAAATTGTTCTCCTTACATTTAGGACGTTGTTGGTGTATGTTGGAGATTCATCCTGATTTTCAATATAAACTGACATGTTTATGTTTGAGAAAATATCGTTTTTAATTGGAGCATGAGTTGATTAACATAGACTGTTATAAAACATGAACTATTGTGAATATCAAACCATAGAAATTATTGTTCAACTTTTCATGGTTAACAACCCTGTTCCAAACTAAAAGGTATGTACCAAAATGTTACAAGCAAAGTTCCTTTGTGGGATTTGCAAACAAATTTGATCACCTGAAACTAGTCAGGAAACATTTTGTATTAGATTGATATAGATGTTTAAGTGGCATGAAATGAATGTTATTGGACTAACCATGCTTTCTGTGTAATCACATGGATAAATCTGCTAAAAAATGTGGGGGAAATGTTTTTTTGGACATCGAGAAGAACAAGATGGGTCTCTGCAGAAGAAAAGGATCAATGGAAGATAGAGAATGTTTTTTTAAAAAATTTTTTTACCTCCAACATATTTATATTTATTTTGTAGGAGCTTCAGGAGAAGCTGTTTCTAACTCCTTCTGGGATTAAGACCAAATACCTTTTATTTATTCTGTTTTCTTCTTCAAGTAGCACATTTGGTCATACATTTCATTAGAACCAATCAGTGATGTGTTTTTGAATTGTAGTCTGCCTGTACAGGATTGTAGTTTGGCAATGCCAGAGAAGGAAGTGACGCTGTGAAGCCTAGTACTCCATTGTTTCTTGGGGTGCATACACAGCCTTGTGTAGTCCGCTTCTATCAAACGCTCATTGGTTTTCCTAGAATGTCAACCCGGTTTGTTTGGGGAGGCATGAATGTACAATCAAATTCTGATGTGGACCAAAAAAGATAAATTTGGTCTACCTGAAAACTTAGGTCTCTGTTTGGTTGAAGTGAACTCTAGTGCAGTTCAAAGGTATATGTGAATGCCACGCGGATCGGACACTGCTCCATAAGCAGAAAGTGAACTATAGTGCAGGCCATTCTGGATAAATACAACCAAAACAAATATGCTAACAGGAGAAATGTCTCGTGTCACAAAAGAGCATCACTCCATTTTAATTAACATTTTGTGAAGAATGAAGATGTGCTCAATGTCTTTTTCTGAGGTTTTTGTCTCTATTATTTTTATTTTTATTTTCCAGTGGTTCTTCTTGCAGTACCACCACAGGTGAGGGGGGCAACAGGTTGCTCAAAGGCTTCGTTAGACACATTGCAGTGTACAAGAGGACCACAGCCGCTGAAAATGTTACAGATGTTGCAAATTTGGTCCCCAAATCAAACAGAGTCTACCGGGTTATCAGGTGTAAAGACACCCTTAAATGTGTCTTGGAAAGCCAGCAGATCTGATTAACAGCCATTTTGTACAGCTCCGCACTTCTCTCTTTGCAGTGGGGTTGTTTACGTGCAAATTCCAGTAAGCGTCAGAGCATAGCTTCCTTTGTTATCGTTCTTATATACATCATGACCAAATGTTAGCGATTGGGTAAAATCAGATCCAATCGTTGAAAACTTCAACACGCCTCCAGCCAGCAATTGTTGAGGGTCTAGATTTTCCGTATGAAGCAAAGTATAGAACAAGGCTCTGGTTTTTACCAGGCTACCTTCAGATGAACAAACCACCATTTTTTTATTTTTTTTGTTTGCATAATATACCTTAAAGATGGACATTCTGCCTCATCTTTTTCCTATCAACCCGTCCCTTCTCAAGCTGTTTTTTCTTCCTTGAATTGAACATTGCAACGATCCTGATGGGATTTAGGAGACTAGAGATATTTCAAGACCTAGAAGACTGAAGAACCAAACGAAGGAAGTTCCCAAAGGCTTCTTGTCATTGTTACAATTCTGTAAACCATCTGCTTTTATGATAAAGATTGTACTCTTCATGATGTTTTAATTTTGGATTTGGGTTCATGCAGTTTTTTTTTTGCTTTGTTTTTATTTCTGTATCTTTGTTCTTTGTTTAGTAATTACTAAACTTAGTAAAATACAGTGTTATTGTCTGAATATACTTTAAAAACAAAGGTTTTGATGAGTTATTGTTAGGTTTAATAACAGTGTTTTTTTTAATACATCTGTTTGTTGTTCTGAATAGGACTGGCTCTCCCACCAGAACACTAGCCTTCATCTTGACAGCTGCAGACTGCTGAGGTTACGGTGAGTTTAAAATAAACTTTGCTTTCACTCCATAATTTCCCTTTGTGTTACAATAAAAATTCTATTGATGTTCATGGTCTAGGTGTTTATAGATGTACTTTGGAACAACAATAACCAGTTAACTATGTGGTATACACAAAGGAATCAGAAATATGTTCATGTACTCGTTGCCCAAATTTAATGTTCCTTCAGTTGAGGCCCACATTTTCGAACAACTACGAATTGGTTTTAATTGTTCCTAATTCAGTTGGTTTCTTGAGTTGTTGCTGTCTTAATATTGGAACCTTGTCTCCTTTTGATTTTAATTGGTGTTTTATTTTTTTCCCCCCAAAGGTACCCTGATTGGGATGGGACTACACTGGAGTTATTGAGGTAACTGCTGGATTGTAGTCATAGTTATGACACCTTGTGATCGTTCTCCTTTTCCGTTTTTCAATCATGCTTTTCTTTGTCATAATTCTCCACAGTGGTCCGGGTAAAGGTACCCAAGCCTCCCCCACAGCTCTTGGCCAGAGTTTCCATGAGACTCGTTCCCATTCCCTCAGCCCTCATCGCCAACGTGGATCAGAGGATAGCAAGGAAAATCCACACCACCATTATGGGTCAGAGAGTAGAAGACAAAAACGTAGCAGCCGCTCTCGATCACGTAGTCCACAACGCCTTCATTCCTCTGATGGTCAAAGAGAGAGACGAAGCAGCAGATCACCACATACCTCCAGACACTCTCGCAGGTTTTTAAAAAAATATACAAACAACGTTTTATTTATTTACATATATATATATATATATATATATATATGTATATAAAAGCCATAAAATTTTGTAAGTCAGCAATAATTGATCAATTGTTTCTTTTAGGTCCCGCTCTCGTTCCTATGATCGGCCAACCTCGTCTCACCACCGCTCACGTTCAAGAAGTTACGAGAGGCGATCACCTCCCAGGAAGAGGGAAGCCAAGCGGTTGTCACCAAGGAGAAGCTATGACCGTCGATCGTCTCCAAGAAGAAGCGATGAGAGACACTCATCACCAAGGAGAAGTCGTGAGGCGTGGTCACCAGCGGAGAGATCTGCACCTCAGCATAAGAGGTCCAGAAGTGCCGACAGACTGGCTAAGAGACTCCTGGAAACAACAGGTCTGAAGAATGCCCAAGATATTTTGCCTTCAACTTTTAATCAACGAGTAAATTCATGCTGGTAAATCACAAATTGTTCTTCTAGCTGTCCAATCTCTGTCCAAACAATCTAACCTGGAAGCCATGGTTAAAACACTGGCTCCTGCGTTACTGGCTGAACTGGCTAAGATGAAGTCCTCTTCCAACACAGAGAAGAAGACATCTTCTGCTAAATCATCTAAAGCCACATCCAACCATCCAAAGAGCGGGAAAAGCTCTTCAGCAAAGCCTATGGTGAGTTTCATTTGACAAATTGATATGAAGCCATGTTTTACTGGTTTACTCTGACTTTGGGCCGTGATTCTTCAAAATAAAAGTCGCAGAGAAGAAGCAATCAGCTTGCATCTCCTTAATTAAAATGAATGTGCGAAGGTTTTAAAACTTGAGACTTAACAGCGCTTAAGATGTTTTTTACAAAAAAGAAAAAGATTGGTGCTTCATGTTTTTATCTTTTTATTTATTTTCCTTTCTGTTTCTTCAGTCTGCTGAGTCTTTATCTGCTGGCAAAGTGAGGCTCTCTAGCGTTTCTGCTTCCCTTTCCCATGATGACATTTTTGATGCCTTGGAGAAATTTGGAAAAGTCAAAGAAGTGATTATAGCAAGATCATCACTTCAGGTATGTAGTATGCATACCTGAAAATAATTAATTATTTTCATGACCAAGAATGTGTTGATATATCCAAAAAGTATATGAATTGGATGGGTGGCCATAATTTGACTTGTACATTTTATTCTTTAATTTTCTCTGTACCTGTAGGCAGTCATCCATTTCGAGAAAGAGGCAGATGCAGAGAAACTGAAGAAATTACAATGCTTCCAAGTGAAAGGACTGACTGTCTATGTTGAGAAAAAAATGGTAATTCACTTTCTCTTTTGCTTCACAAATTTACTTCGCTCAATAACAGCACTGAATCAGAATCAATGTTATTTATTTACAGAATGTTGTTTCCAAGAAGCCTCAGTCGGCACAGAAGTTGGCTTCACAGAAGTAAGTTTTGCTCACAATAACACTTAAGTTGAACTATATAAAAGACTTAAGGTTGGTTTTGATAAGCTAGACTACTCAGTTCCAGCATAAAAAATATTAGTCTCAAAATATTTCTTACTTTGATTTTAAAGTAAGAAATCAATATCAAATACTGTGCTATATCAGAATCAGCTTTAACTTTGGTTCTACTTTGCTCTCAGTGATGACATTTAAGAGGAAAATTATGGATCATTCATATATTCATAGAGTTTTTACAAAAGAGAAAGATGAGGTTGAATTGGTGCAAATAGGCATGGTATTGACCTGGGCTCTCTGACAGTAAACAGTTTGTGTCCAGGATGTGTGGGCTCTGCAGAGACGTTATCTGTCCTTTCTTCACCCTCGTTCTTTAAAAGTTGTGAGGGAATGTTTGTTTGTTGCAGTCTGGACCTGTTCTGCCTTTAATTTTCTGTAAATATTTCTTATAATGATAAACGTCTACCGGCTGCTTTATTAAATGCCCTTACCTAGGTACTTTCAAATCTCTTCTTTAATTTAGATAATTCTCCTCTTACTTCATCCTTTATGACTTTTCTTTACAGAAAGTCTGCAGAGTCCAGTACAACATTCACTGGAAAAGATAAGACAACTGCATTACCTGGGGCTAAAACCATCACAACAGGCAAAGTTGCTACAAAAGCAAAGGGTGTCCCCACCAAGCAGGTAGCTGTAAAGAAACCCAATACAGCTGGAAAAAGTGCAGTAAAACCGGTTGGAGTTAAAACTACAGTGGGTTCCAGAGTCCAAAAAACCAAAAGTCCAGTAAAGACGTCTGATGCCGATGATTCTAAAGATGAAGCAACAAACACAAAACCTGAAAGTGATGAAATAAAATCTGCTGAAACTCCCAGTGAGACTGCGGAGGTGATGAAGACGTCGGATACAACTGTCAATGATGAAGATAAAGAGGAGAAAATGGCGTCTCAGGTGAAGGAAGCAGAAACATCGTCAAACCCAGTGAAGGCTGAAACCCAACCAGACATTTTGGGTGTGAAGGACTTGGAGTCCAAATCAGCACCATCAGAAAACCAGCCGGTTGCTGCCAAAACAGAAAGCGAAGAGCTCCCCCTGGTGACCAAAACTGTGGACACAGTGGAAACCTCTGAAGAGAATCAAGAAGAAGAATGTCTCAAAGTGGATTCTATAAGAATCAAAGTTGAAGATGTTGAACCTGGAAAGACTGAACCAGAAGAACCCATGGAAATTTTAAGTTCTGCTGAGTCCAAAGACCAAGTTTCAGAAACTGTAAAACCAGCAGCTAGAGTTAAAACTCCACCATGTTCGTCATCTCCACGTAAAACCTCTGCTGATCCACCTCAAACACAGCAAACCACTGTGAAAACTGAAGAAATGTCAGTGAGAGACTCATCGCAGGTCCAGCCGTGTCCAATGGAGGAATCAGAACCCCCAGCAGGAAAGTTAAAGACAGAAACTGAGCAACTACAGTCTCCAAAGAAGACAGAAACAAAGCAAAAAGGTTAGTTTGAAACAGTTTCCATCCAGTTGTCATGCGAAGTTTGAGCAAACTTTTAAAATGGCCTAAAGTAGAAAATGCAAATTAGGTGTTTTTCCTTCTACTGGTTTGGCATACAGATGTTGACTTTAGGGATGGATATAGTAAAGAGGATCTAGCATGTGCAAACTAGCATGAATCAAACGTCTCAGAAAAATGAAGAGTTCCGTTCTAACTCTTTTGGAAAAACCACCTCAAGCGAGTAATTTTTATTTTTTTGTGAAATTGAGGAAGGCATTTAAAATTTTGCAGCTTCATTCAGTCTTTTCTAATGTGATACTTAAAAAAGACCATAAAAAACATCGGTGGAAAGACGGCTACTTTAGTATATATAAGATGGCAAATACAGTTGATTTTATGTTGTTAAGGTGTTTGGTCAATATTTTAAAGATAATTTTTCTGGACATTTTTACTTATATGTGACAGCAGTAGCATAAATTTTTAGGACTTATAAATATGTGATAGATTTTTTTGTAAGAAATTTTTTTCCCATGAAATGGATCTTCAAAATCTTTTGGACTATTTTTTAACTTGCTTCAGTAAACTGACTAATACATCTTAGCTGTCGTCCATGTTGGTTAGGTTAGCAGATAGCCACCACTCATTACCTTTTACAAGGTTAAACAAGTTACTTTTGGAGAAAATGTTGTGCTGATAGTTAACTCCAGTGTTTTTAGAATTCATACGAGGATAATATAAAAATAAATCTTCTTGTGAATTCATTTATTTTTACTCTGAACAATCTGCGACAGATGTAAGCAGTCATCTGACACCAGAACCTGTGAGCGACGTAGCCGTGAAGCTTGAGGAACCAACATTTGCCGGAAAGAAGACTGCTGATGGCACAGCGGCACCAGCTGACGTTTTCTCCCTCACAACCACGGTGAAGACAGAAAAGCAGGAGCAACAAAAAGAAACAAGTAAGAAGTCTGTCATATAACCTCAATATTTAAGCGTTCTTTCAGTTTGCGCATCATTTCTCCCTAAAACAACTTGTCTTACAGAACACACACCACAGAAAACTGTCAAGTCCTCAATGGTAAGTTTAATTTACAAAATTCTGCTCGTAAGTATTTTTTATCATTTGTGTGGAAGTTAACATCCGACCTGATTAATGTTTGGTTGGGGTTTGGAGAAGGCTGATCTTTATCTATGGATGCTGGTTAAATTTTTATAAGATCATGAGATTCTGCATTTGATGTTTCACTGAATTTAAAAACCAAAATGTCCCTCTTACCTTTCATTATCAGTAATATCAGTTAACATACGTTAAAGCTGATTGACTGGTATTAAAATATGTGGACAATTTATTTATTTATTTAGACAGAAACGATGCATAAAATAAACATTAATTTAGCAAAATACATGGAAGAATCCATTGCAGCAAATTTGCTACAACTTGCTGCAAGTTTAATTTGAGCAAAATAAACAAATATAAATACCAGAATCAGGTTTATTCACCATGTTTCTTCACTCAAACCAGGAATTCACCTTCAGTGCTGCTTTGCTCTTAATTAAAACATTTAAAATACAAATATATATAAAAAGGCAAAATAAAGACAAACATCAGGTTTTGTTATTTGTAAACATGTGTAGGTGTATTGTTTTTACATGGGAGGAAGACGAGGTTGAACTTGTGCATTATGCATATCGTTCTGGGCTGTCAAATACTTTGTCCTTTTGTACCTTTTTACTGTGTAATATTAGCTTTCTGTTTTGTTCGCAGCCTCTTTCAAAAGATTCACGTAATGAGAAACAACCTCCACCTCAAACCTGTGCCTCAGTTTCTCCAACTCCAGCAGAACCCATCCAGTCAGGTTCTGTCAAAGCAGAAATGAAGGCTGGAAAAAATGAAATGGAGGTTGTTGCAATCCCGACTGTGTCTCATAAATCCAATGAAAATTCTGAGAGAAAGCGGTCACCCAGAGCTCCAGTCTTCCCTGCAGAAAAACAAACCACGCCTGTTCCGTACACCTCCACCATGTCAGTCACAGCTTTGGGCAAACCGGAGGACGATGATGCTGAACTTCCACAGATCAATGAAGATTTTTTTAGGGTGCTCACAACAGCACTTCGTGAGCACAGACTAAAACAGGGAGAAAGGAAAACAAGTGAAGAGGTGAGACTGGCTCTAAATCATGGCATCTGGATGTTGTATTGGAAACTACTGCTAATACAGCAACTCTAGGAAACTAATACTTTTATGATGCCTAATATCAAAATTGGGACTTAAATGCTGTTATTTAATGGATACCTTTTGTTCAGTACTTGGCTGCCATTTTTGTAAACCAGACAGATAATAAAGTTCTGCTGTGGCTGAACTTCAGAGTTATCTAAAAATGCTTTAAAGGGTCAGAAAACTGATATTTTTATTTGGTTCTTTAGAGTTTCACCATAGGCAAAACAACCTCTGAAGGTACGAAGGAGGAATACACACCACTCACAAAGGTAAATTATCAGAGTTGTTTTCCCTAATCATGAAATTTTTGGATTAGATTTTCTTTGTATTCTCCATATATTTTGCTGAACAGTTGACATGTAGGATTTTGTCTTTTATTGTGAATCAAATTAATCGTAACTGTCGTTTCTTCTCCACCCAGGATGAAAGCAAAGAGGAGGATGATTACTCGGATCCTTTTGATGAGTTTGACTTTAACTTTGGAGACTTTGTGACTGTTGATGAGATTAGTGAAGAAATGGATGACACGCTGGTTGAAAACACCTCTGTTTCATTAGAGTCGATATCCAGAGATACAACAGAAAGTCTGAGCCCAGATGTGTCCTCAACAAGGTCTTCAAAAACCTGCAAGAGCTCAACTTCTTCCTCATCCAAGTCTGAAAAAGCCAGTTACTCTTTAAGTTCCACGTCCGAGTCCGAAAACAAGCAGAAACTTTTCTCTGAACCTCCCAAATTTGAAACCAAAACCTCATCTGTTAGTGGCGTTAAAACTAAAAGTTCCTCCACCCCTTCTAATTCTTTAAAAACTCCACCTTCCTCTGCTCATAAATCTCAGTCAAATGAGAGTAAGCCTCCCATTAGGTCATCAGAAACATCATCCTCTGGTCGAAGTACTCATTCATCAGCAGCAGCCATCAAATCATCTGTAGGAACACAGCAGATGGGTAAAAAGGATGTAAAACCTAAAGAGAGTGCAGTGACAAAGTCTGACCACCATGTGTCAGCAGAGAGCTTTTCTGCAAATACTGTTGAGTCAGAGTTGAACATAAAAACATTGAAGATTCAACCCACAGAGGGACAGAGCTCACAGATCCAGAATCTGAAGACAGATTTTAAAAATGTCAAAGAGATGAAGAAAACCAAAGCAAAGGATAAGAAAAAAGACATGGATGGCAAAAGCACTGAGGAAAAGAGAGGCAATAATGAGGATAAACAAATTCTTGATTCCTTCAAAGAAAAATCTGATGAACAGAAAAACAAGGATGACAATCAAGACAGAAGAACGGAAATTCAAATGTCTGGAGCTGAGGAAGACCTGTTCATTCATCAAGGAGCTGATAATGACAATAGTCCATCGGATGGATGCCAGGAAATGGAAGTAGATGAGTCCACCGAGCTGCAGGACTGCACACTTAAAAATCAGGCTGCCACAGCCCATGATGAAGAAACCAACCAGACTCCAAATAGCAGTAGCGTAAAACAAAATAATGACATTCGTTTATCCGAGAGAGTCTGTGAAACCTCTAAAGAGGTTGGTCAGACCTCTAATGAAGAAGACCAAAATGACAGCAGACACTTTGACGCTTTGAAAGACCACAAACTTGTAGTTCCCACTGACCTACTGTCTAAAGCAGATGATGAACTCACAAATGAAGAGGCTTATGAGGTCATAGATTCATTGGACGATCAACCAGCAACAACTGAGGCAGAATCAGAAACGGAGAAAAAGGAACAAAGAAAGAAAGAAAGCACAACCACCTCTGGAGATGATAGACCGACCAGAAAAGGACGTTCAAGAAGCCGAATATTTAAAAGTGAAGAGAAAGAAAATTCACTAAAGCAACAGGACAAAAGAACATATGTGACACGAACAAAGGACAGCAAGATAGAAAAAGAAGAGAGTCTTGAGGATTTCGAGGAAGTGGTCTATGAAGTTGTGGACTCCATTGAAGACGATTCTGTTCAAGAGCCCTCAACCACAAGGAGTTGTAGTAGCAGACGAACACCAAGAGGAAACAAAAAAGATGAGAAGACATCACCCCCTGTAGAAGAACCTCAAAAATCTGGCGACGAAGAAGAGGAAGTGTTCACAGTTTTAGACTCTGTGGAAGAGGAAAGTCCCACTGACAAACCAGTGGTGACGAGATTGACTAGAGGAAGAAGACAAAACATAGCAAAGAAAGTTGAAGAAAATACTAAAACGAAGGAAGACAAGACCCCCACAAGAAGAAGACGCACACCAGTCAGAGATTGTAAGGAAAAAGAGAAAGAGAAAACTCCAAAATTAGATGTTCCTCTAAAGGAAAGTGCACCAACAAAGAGTGACTCTGCTGTACCAAGCACTGGTAATGAGGACACTATCTGTAAGGAATTGGATCCTGTTGAGTATGGCCAACCAATTACACAGAAACCAAGAAGAGGAAGACCAAAGAACAATAACACAAGTCAAAAACAAAGTGAGGAAGAAGAAGAGGCTGTTTATCAGATTGTAGATTCTCTAGAAGAAGATCAAGAAAATACCATGACGGTGACATCCAGTCTTCAGAAAAAAAGTGAGACAAAAGTTGAAATGACTGCAGATGTCAACATTGTTTCACTTACCAAAGTGAAAGAAGACAAGTCTCCAACAAGGAGACACACGCTGGCCAGAGATGCACAGGAAAAAGATAGAGTTCTTCTAAAAGAATGTGTACAAACAAAGAAGAGTGACACTGCTGTAACAAGCACTGGTGAAGTGGACGATGCTTGTAAGCAATTGATTGTTGTTAAGGAAGGCCAACCAACAACACAGAAGTCAAGAAGAGGAAGGCCAAAGAAGGACAATAAAACAAGTAAAAAACAAACTGAGGAAGAAGAGCCTATTTATCAGATTGTAGATTCTCTGGAAGAAGATCAAGAAAATACCATGATGGTAGAATCCAGTCTTCATGAAGACAGTGAGCCAAACATTGAAATGACTGCAGATTTCAACACAGTTTTGTTTACCAAATTGGGTGAAGACAAAACCCTCACAAAAAGACAATGCACCCCAACCAGAGATTCCCATGAAAAAGACGTAGTTCCTCTAAAGGAAAGTACACCAACACAGACGAGTAATGCTGCTGTAGTAAACACCGGGGAGGAAGACACTATTATTGAAGAACTGGATGCTGTTGAGAATGGCCAACCAGTAACCCAGAAACCAGGAAGAGGAAGACCAAAGAAGAAGAATAAAACCAGTAAAAAACTAACTGAGGAAGCAGAGACCATTTATCAGATTGTGGATACTCTAGAAGGTGATCAAGCCAAAACCGTGATGGTAGCTTCCATTCATATGGAGGAAACTGAGGCAAAAGTTGAAATGACTGAAAATGTCAACACAGTTTTGTTTTCCGAAATGAAAGAAGACAAGATCCTCACAAGAGGACAATGCACACTAGCCAGAGATTCTCAGGAAAAAGACATAGTTCCTCTAAAGGAAAGTACACCAACAAAGAAAAGTGATGCTGCTGGAACAAGTACTGGTGATGAGAACAGTACTTATGAAGAATTGGATGCTGCTGAGGATGTCCAACCAACAACACAGAAACCAAGAAGAGGAAGACCAAAGAAGGACAATAAAACAAGTAAAAAGCAAACTGAAGAAGATGAAGAGCCTGCTTATCAGATTGTAGATTCTCTGGAAGAAGATCAAGAACAAAACGTGATAGTAGCAGCCAGTCTGCAGGAGGAAAGTGAGACAAAAGTTGAAATGGCTGCAAATGCCAACACCGATTTGTTTACCAAAACAAAGGAAGACAAGAAGCTCACAAAAAGACGACACACACCTGTCAGAGATTCCCAGGAAAATGACAGAGAGAAAACTCCAAAACCAGATGTTTGTATTCCTCTAATGGAAAGTACACCAACTAAGGAGAATGACACTAGGTACCTAGGTGGGCAGGAGACTACTTATGACGTATTGGATGCTGTTGAGGAAGAGGTTGTTGAGCAAGCAACACGAGCATCAAGGAGGGGAAGACCAAAGAAAGACAATAAAACAAGTGAAAAACAAACAGAATATTTGAAGGTTGCCTCGCCCAGAAAGGATGATGAAGAAGAAGCAACATATCAAATTCTTGACTCTGTTGAGGATGAGGTGGTTGATGACGTAGCTCCTGTAGACCAGTCTGAGTGCGCAAAAACGTCAAGCACTTTTGCAGATGATGACATAACTAAGGAAATGATTAGATCATTATTAAATAAGGAGGAAGGAGGGACAGTTTATCATATTGTAGACTCGCTGGAAGAAGATCAAGTTCAAGAAGAGATGATGACAGAAACAGCCATGCAGGAGGAGAGTGAGACAACAGGAGATATGGTAGCAAGTACTGACCATATACTGTCCAGCCCCTCAACTGTAGAACCATCCGAACAAACAGGTGGGGAGAAGGAGACTCAGTTAGCTGGTAAAACATTGGAGGATAAAGAGGATCCATCTGCTAAAGGCTCTAATACAGAGGGGAAGGAGAGTACATTGAAGGCAGATATTGTAGAGAAAGACGAGTCTTCAAATCAGCCAAATAATCAGCTTGGTGCATCAGAGGAGAATATGCTAACATCACCGAAGAGCAAGGACACAGAAGCAACCGAAAATATTCTTGTGAACCTGGATCAGGTGAGCGAAGATGAGGAAGATTATCCTGATGACGCGGCTGAGGAAGAAGAACTGAAGAAAAGGCAAGCTGCTGCTAAGAAAAGACAACATGACCATGAGGAGAAAAGGTCCAGGGAAAGAGAAGCTATGGAGCGAAGGAGTAGCAGAGGAGGCAGTAGGAAATCAACATGGGAACCAGAGAAGACGAGTCAAGACGATTTAGAAAAGGTGGAAGTAGACGCCCAGGATCTGGTAACCCTTGATGAGGTGGGAGAAGATGAAGTCGGAGAGGAAGCTGTGACAGAGGCTCCAACATGGAAAGTGGAACTCACAGAGGGAGAACTGCAGGATCTCGTTACATTGGATGAGATTGTTGAGGAAGAGGAAGGACAGCTTGAAGCCCCGCCTCAGTGTCTGGAGAGCCACTTCAAGGACTCTCTAAAGTCAGAGGTATGGTTGAGATCAAACTATAGCTTGTTTGAATCAAACATTATGTCACAGATGGCATCATGAATCTTACTGGCTTGTTTGTCTCCTTTTAGACTTTGCCAACTTTGACAGAAACCACCCAGATTGAGGACAACAAAGATGACGATAATCATCCAAAAGAATCTTCAACCTCTTCTAAACGTAAACTCAATGACATCACAGGTTTGTGACAAATGTCCTTCGAAGACTTTGCCATCAATCTTTTTGGTTTAATCTCATATCGAGAGGGTTAGATTTCCTGCATAAGTAACCATGGAAACAGGTCTAGGTAAAGAGTAACCAGCTTCATTATGCTGAAAATCCTGAATTGAGGATGAGGTTAACTTAAGCCACTAATTCTGCTTGGTAAAGCAAGCCACCTGGCATTCACTGCCACAGAAATATTTTCTTTGTGTCGTCTCATTCAGTGGTTCTTGGTCCAGCGCCCTCACAAGCGAGGAGGAAAACAAGGTGCTCAAAGGGTTTTGTTTGTTTGACACAGTGCCGTGTGAAAACGAACCGCACCAGTTCCAAATGCAACAAATGTTGCAATTTTAGTCCCGAATCAAAGTGAGTCTACCAAACTATTGGGCGTGAAAATACCCTAAGATTTATTTTGTTTTAAAGGCTCCAGTTTATTCTACTGTGGTGGAAATAACTCTCAATAGAAATAGTTTTGGACTAATTGCCTCAAAGTGGTACAACTTTACCACTGGTGACATAAATCTGTACCTGTGGAGCATATCGAAACATTTATATTTTTATAGGTCTATATTCTGTGTAAAATACTTAATGTTGCTGTTTTGCATAACTTTGTTCTTAATCTAAAACTCAGTTTTGAAAAGAATATTTTGTACAGACCGGTATTAGGTTTGAATACGAGTGTGAAATGGTTTAATCTTTTGTTTTAGAGGAAAGTGGGAACTTTGTCACTGTTGATGAGGTAGGAGAGATTGAAGAAGAGGAGGAAAAGGAAGCAGTAACAAGAAGAGGTCGACCCAGGAAGAGAAGCCGACTGACTCCTGGTAACACAAACACAACTGTTTAAAGCTTCAATCAGACAGTAAAGCTTTAAAGTCAATTTACTAATTTCCTTCTACAGTGAGAAAATCTACCAGAGGCAAAACAGTGAAGGAAGAAAATCATAGACAAGAAGAGGAAGAAAATAAATCCCTCCCCTCTGCTTCACTGGATTCCTCCTCGACTCTGGACACATTTGGTCCATCATGTGACGTTCAGTCTGAGATCCAGAGGAAAGAGGAGAGGAAGAACACCGAAGCTGCTTCTACCGAACATCAACCTCTGCCTAATGATGGACTGAAATTAGGATTTGAGGAAGCAGAGAAACAAGAGCACAGAAGGGCCGGTGTTAAAGGTACATAACATGTTAAACACCACGATACGGGCTGATGTCCCAAAAACCTACGTCCACATTTCTAAAGAAGGATTTTTTTCAAAGAAGATCCATGAATAATCAGGGGCTGCTGAAACACTTGAAAACCGAATGTGTATAATAGCACTTTGCACCAGTCTAATGGTTGAATCATCTATATAATAGATTACACACAATCAATGTCTTTATTGTTGTACTCGTATGTCTATTTAGACCAGTTGGTGTACAGTTTTAACTGTTCCCAAATTGTAAAACAGGTTTTACTGCGTAAATTTTAAATCGGAGGTAAAATAAGTGGGGAAGACTTCACCCTTTATTCACGATCTTTGTTTTCAGTTGTGGATAAACGGAAGCAGGAGCCGACTGGACCCGAAGCAAAACAATCTCGCTCTCAGTCTCCGAGTGTCTCTGTGAACCTCCATCTGCCGCCATTTAATCCCAAAAACCCTCTGGGTGAGAAACACACACATTAAAATAACAAAACAAGAAAAATACCTGCAAAATGGAAGGGAATCATTTCCTGTTTTCTTCCTTTTCCTGTCCAGGTAAGGAATTTGTGAATCCCACGTCTGGGTTTTTCTGCAGTCTGTGTTCTGTTTTTTACTTAAACGAGGATACAGCCAAGGAAATCCACTGCAGCAGCCAGGAGCACTACGACAACCTGAAGGTACGCACAAACAGGCTCAAAGTTCATAACACAAAGCCTTTACTCAATCTTGGTCTTTCATTGTCTTCCATTCCTGTTTCTCAGAACTATTACCAGAGACTTCAACAAAATGTCCAAGGCTCGTTCTCGGACTGATCAGCTTAAACTGCAGATTATTTTCCTGGAACATGAGAAACCACCAAAGCTTTCCAGCACCCATGATGGTCTGAGCTGGAACTTCAAGTTTCTTTATCTTTTCTTAAATCTTTCAGTATTTCATCAGTTTTTTTGTACCTTATATACATATTTTGGAGTAGTTTGCTCCTAACTTAATTAGGAAGAAAAACAACTAACAGTTATTGCCGACTCAAAAATTTAGAGATAAACAGGCAGTAAATGATATACTGTTTACTAGTGTGAATTGTTCAAATGATATATTTATTCTACAAATCAAATGTTATGTTACATCAACTTATGCACATTAATTTGTAAGTCAGTGTCACGGCATAGTGCATCAGTTTCATGCAAAGTTGAGTTCAGTTTTATTTAAGCATGACTTACTAACAGTACCTGACTAGTGGAAGCTGCTGTTCTGCATTTAGTTTTGTAGTTATGAGACTCGGCTTTTGTTTATGTTGAGACTTTTCTCTTTACACAAGGGTCCAATGTGTTGTTTAATTTCTTTACATTTATTTAAAAAATACAATAAAAACATATCGTCACATGTAAACAAACTTATAAAGTGTAATTATCTGATTTGAAAGTTAATTTTAGACTTTGTGTGAATGAGTAAAACTTGTTTAAGTCATTTTGAATCTCTTTCTGTTGTGACTTTACTGATGACTGAGATGATTAAAAATTAATTAAAACATCAGTGTTTTTTTGGTATATGTACCACATATGAGCCATCTTTCTTTGTCTTACTACTTTTTTGCCACTTTTTAACCTGAACATTTTTTCTTGTTCATATTAAAATGGAACTGTTCCTCGCCTCAAAGGCCTTAATCAAAACATAGTAATATATGACTTTAAGAATTTGATATGAATTTCTAAATCTAGTATTGCTTTTAAATGAAAAATGATAGTCACTTAACGTTTTTAAATATCATTTTTAAGCTTACCGGTAGTTATAAATGCAAAATTCAGTTTTTATTGGAATAATTGCATTGAGTTCCTTTATTGTTATTAGGTTTAAAAATGCTTTTTCTCTTAAGGCACTAAATGACGAATTTCCTATAGCTTATATGTATAAGTCATAAAATTATAAGGTTTTAGTATGTAGTTGGGGCTAAAATGTATGTTATGATTGTAAAGGTGATTTTCCGGCATACGCCGTCGTGAAAATGGTGCGGACCCCTTCACTGGTTCTTCGCTTTCGTGCTTTTACACTGAAGTTTCTCAAACCGGAAACACTTAAAGGTCATATCCGTTCACCGATGCTAAGAACGAAAGTCGTGAATGGAGGAGGCTAAAAATAAATCTTTAATCGACCCTTGGAGCTGTTTGAGTTCGTGATAAGTGGACTTTTGTCACACTTTTACCGAGTGGTATGTAACTGAAGTCAATGTAGAAAATGCAGAATGATGAGAAGTCGCTGCTTCCGGGTTTCATTTTGACCGTTTTGTTCCCCAGTAGCCGAGGGAAATATTAGCATCAACGTTGCTTCATGTTAACTTAATTTGTAACATTTATCGACTGCTGACGGAGCCGAATGAAAAATAATGAAATGTTATTGCGGTGTAACATACTTGAGGATGCGTCTCGATGATTATTTAATATTTGTTTTACTATATTCTGTGGTTTCGCTGTTTGCTTGAGAATTGTTTATGCTGCATGTGGTTATCCAGGTCAAATGGCGCTAGCACAGCCCCACTATAGCTCGGTTTCCTTCCCCCCGTTTGCCGAGCAGCTGTGTAACAACTCCCTACTGTCATGAAGACTGTTTGGATGGAACTGTGAAACAGTTTATACCAGATTTGTCTGTTTTCCACCCTAAATATCATCTAGCTGACCACAACGCTGGCTGACCTGACTGTCCCCTGACCAGAAAGACAGCAAAGGACTGGGAGATTATTTAAGATATAATTTATACAGACTATAACCTTACTAACTCGTCTTTATCTATTCTATTTTCCTTAACTTTCTTTTTCTTGATTATAGTTGTAAAGATAGTCATAGTTTAAATAAAAGACATTTAAGTAGCAACCACCAAGAAATCAGTACTTAACACTTTACCTGGAGGAGTTGACAAACAACGTTTTCATTTACTTAGTTTTTGTGTACTTATACCAGTGACATTCCATATGTAAGGTATAGAATCTGTTTGTGTATGACTGGGATGCAGAGAAATATGAAAAACACGCTTAAGATATGACACATGATCCAAGACAAAGATACTTCTTTTCCAGCATCACCCACAAAATCATTCCTGTGTACATTCAAGTCACATGCTAATAATTACACACTGAGGAATGACAAGCCCCTGTTTGAACATGCAAATAGATGTACTTGTGATTCTTTCGCTTGCAGGATAAAAACCATGTCCTCACACTGGAAAACCGGGTTGTTGGAAACTCTTTTAAATAAGATGCATGTGTGTTTAAACCCAGACAAACATTTAGAATAGAATAAAAATATCCTTGATTTTTATTCTAACTTTCCACAGTGCAGAAATTTCTGCACAACAGAAAGGTCACAGGCAATAACAACAAATAGGCTCCTGGAAAAATAAATTATGAAAACGGAATAAAGAATAAAAATACTGTTAAGTAAGGGCACAATTTTGACGTACAGCTGATGGCAATTGGAATGACTATTTGTCTTATTTTTTTTCACTTTCTATTGTCTGAAATAAATAAAATAAGAAAATATTGAAAATCAGACACAGTTATGCATTTTATTTTGTTTCACTGCACATTAATTAAGAAATGTGCCACTAGGGAGAGGCAAAGATTGAGATTAACATATTTTAAAATGTAACGTTTGTACTCTAGGCTCCAGGTCTTTATTAGACTTATTACTAGCTGGGAAGCTCTGTTAAAGATCATTTAACTTTTAGGACTTATCAGGACAAATATATAATTTTATTCTCTTAAAACTGATTGTATCATAGATACAGCCATCTCAAATGAAAAACTTGTGGCTAAAAGACCTTTTTTATTTGCTTAAGCAAATACAACAAAATCAAAACAAGCAAATTCTAGGGATGTATTAATTCCAGTGACAATGTTTCCTCTATTCATTTTTAAATAGTGGAAACATTAGTCTTCTATTCTTTCTCACTTATGAAGACCTGAATCTTTTAAAACTCTTCTGCCTAGCTAACAGAAGAGTTGGCTAATGGGCAGGGAACCTCCAATTGTTGGATTTCATTCATCCACCAAGCTAAAGTATAGCCCCAGTCTCTAACCCCATTCTCTGTTCCTTTAAACTTTTCAGCTTTTCTTTGCTTTTGTAGAATTGCAGTCTGTGTAGTGCTCCTGCGCACCGAAGAAGCCCCCATGTTGGCGGGCTTCCCAGGAGCTTGCCTCTGCCCAGAGGGCAGTCTCCATCTTTCCAGTTGGGTCAACTAGATCTATGAACAATGTCCTCCTGGTGTGCGGCTGTCCTGTGACCTGAACGACAAACTCCCAACACACCTGCTCCGAACTTCCCACAAAACCGCCTTCGCCGACTGCTGTGGGCATCGGTCTCCTGAACCTTCTGAAGACCGCTTACACTATGTCTCGTCCCATGTATAATCCTTTCAACCCTGGTAAGAGGATGCGACCCCAAGGACCATATGTACACTCTGGTGGACAAATGGAGATGAACCCTCAGAGGCCACCACCTCACCCTGGCGCTGATTCCAATTTCGGCTCTTCTGGATCTACTGCCATCAACTGTGGACCATCTGGAGGACCTATACCGAGCCTTCTGAGTTTGGACTTGAACATCAGCAGAGCCAGGGAGGAGGCTGTGCAAAATTCTGCAAGCCAAAACACCCAATTTACCAATGTTCAAAGAGACATGTTTCCATCCACAAACCCTGGGATGCTGTCATATTTGCCACCTCCTGCTGCTCAAGTGAACAGACCCTTCACTGCTGATAGAGGCAACACCTCCTTGAACTGGGCCTCGGCGGAAGAGTCGTCAAAAATGTATCCTTCTGCTTCACCCAGCCTTCTAGGCAGTGGTGAAGGCGGGAAGCAGTCATTTGTTGGTTTGGGTAATTATGACACTTCTATGTCTGACGAATCTGCGCCTCCTCAGGAGTCCATTAAATCCATGTACACTTCAGAATTGGCCGTGGACATCTTCCAGCAGTTTGGGCTTTTGAAGGAAGACCTGCACCGCCTAACGTCATACCCCGGATACCAGATCACCCCCGACAACCTGCCTTTCATCTTAAGGCAAATTCGACTGGAGAAGGAGAAGAGCGCGCCAACTTCAGTTCACTCAACATCCTACGGTGAAGCTCAACCCATGAGGAGTATGGGTGAAATGGACAAGTTGATTACCTCCAGAGGGCCAGTGTTGGATCCAGATCAAGGAACTTTGGCAGCTGTCAAACAAAGCAAAGTGATTGACTATGGACATTCCTCAAAATCAGAGTTGTCCTCTTTTGGACAACTGAACAAGGACACAGATTTAAGACAACTCATGTCTGAAGTTCCATCGAAGAACCCAGGACCAGCTCACCAGGCAGCCTCCGAAACCCAAGTGTCCAAACCACCCGCTAATTTGATCCGTGGAGTTCATCCTGGGCGCTCTGGGCTCGTGCTTATTGGCAGCAGTGTCCAGAGTCATGAGGACAATCAGCGCAAATCTACAGGGCAAGCCTCAAAAGCTCCTGATCTGAAGATGAAGAATGAAAACAAGGGTGGACCAAAGCAGCGTCTCCAGATGCACCAGGGACGTCCACAGCCTAAAGATTTTCCTGCGCCGAAGCCACCACCACTTCTACAACATATGCGTTGTCCACCTAATCCAGGACCAAACAAGATGGATGCCATGACTCGTGCTGGGCCGCCAAACCATCTGCCACCGCTAGCCCTGATGGAAGACTGCTCTGCAGCAACACCAAGACTATTTCCTCATACCTGTTCTCTTTGTATTAAACAATGTACCAATTTGAAGGTGAGTGGATGGTTGCAGATTTCTCCCGTAGCAAGTAGGATATGGTTGGTGTGTGTTGGACATATTCCTGATTTTTTATTTTTTATTTTTTTTGTTTGACAAAATGAGAAGCTTACGGAAAGGCGTAGATTATTGTTTAGCCTAGACTGCTAACAATCATGCGTTCAAAATTTAGGATTGTGTACCAGAATGTTTCTACCTTTGATGGTTCTGAACTATTTTGTAATTCAAAGTAGTAGAACTTTGCGATTTTGAAGTAATTTGAACTGCCACTCATCAGAAAATCCCTTTTTAATTGGACTTGTAGAGATTTATTTAGGATATCATATATGTTCCTAGATTAACCATATGTTTTCATAACTGCATATGAAAGGATGTGGAACCAAGCTGTGATTCAGCTGGCGAAAATGGAAACAAGTGGCTTTATGGACATGAACAAAAGCAATATGGGATAGCTGACAGATCATTGGGACTTGACAAGGTGTTTGAGTTTATTGCCGAAGGAGGTAAGAGGATACATTTTTGTTGGAACCATTTATAACTCCTGATGTCGGAGTTAAGAGGACATATTTTTAAAACAAAACTTTTTGTTTAATTTAAAGTTTGTATTTTTGAAATATAAATATTGCCGAGTCTTGCATCAAGAAAGCCTTGTGTTGAAATCCCGGCCTCGGGTCTTTCTGCATGTTTTCCTTGTGCATGTGTGCGTTCTCTCCAGGTACTCTGGTTTCCCACAGTCCAAAATGTTGCTGAGGTTAATTGGTCTCTCTAAATTGCCCTTAGTTCTGAGTGTGTGCATGTATGTTTTTCCAGTGTATCTCTGTGTTGCCCTGCGATCGACATGCGACCTGTCCAGGGTTTACATAGCCTCTTGCCCAATGTCTGTTGGAGAGAGGCACTCACCATCATTCAAGGGCCAATGGCTATGGACGATGGATGGAATGGTTTCCCTCCCTTCTGGTCTACAGCCATCTAGCCATCAGCTATAATTGCCCCTCCTGGAGTGTTTTTATCCTGGCATGATGCGGACCACCTTCCAGATGACCCTTCAGGAACCTCAAATTCTGATGAAGACCAAAGAGATGGACAGCAGAGTTGCCCAAGCCCCATACGGAGTCTATCAAGCTCTTGCTTACTTTATGAAAATGTTGAAGACATTGGTTATTATAACCAAGATTTGTAAATTGTTGCGTTCAAGGTCAAATGTAATATGATTATGTTTAGGTTTTATAGGGTACGGGTCCTTAAGAATTTTGCTAGCATTTCTTTTTCTTTTATTGCAAACAGCTGTTTAGTTTATTGCTCACTTAGTGTTTTAACATTAAGCAAAACATTTGAGATTTCAGAGATTTGTAAACATTTCTTTTTAAAGATTTCACTGACTTACTTTAGGGCAGTACTTCTCATTTCTGGTCTTCAAGGATCACTGACCTTCATGTTTTAGGTATTAACCTTGTGCCACACACCTGACTTGAATAAGTGGGTGATAAACAGGACTTGATGGCATGCAGAGGAGGTCATGCAATCACCCGAATCAGGTGACACATCTAAAATATTCAGTGCAGTGACCCCTGATGCGGAGAATTGAGAAAAACTGCTTTGGGATATGCTAACAAGTATGGTGTTAAAAACATTTGTTTGTTGTGATTAGGACTGGCTCTCCCACCAGAATACTGGCATTCATCGTGGGAACACCACACTCCTAAGGGAAAGGTTAGTCTTATCTTTTTAATTTCTTTTTGTATGTCTGGCTAGACACTCTCCACAATTAACTTTTGCGTGTTGTAAGACAGGATCAGCTGGGTCAAGAACCCTACTACTGTATAATGTTTGGATGATACTTTGTCTCTCAGGCTATGTCTGAGTTGACATAACTCATGTCTGACTTGATGTTTGCTGAAAGTGCTAGCCAAATGTTAGCATGTTTGCTTAGTCTTACAAGTCAATAATTTGGCTTCTAAAATATTTTAGTGTGGTTCTGGTTTATCATCCAGTAAGAACATTATCTAAAACAATATTCTATGTCATAAACTGGAGTCTTTAATTTGAATTTTTAAAAAAAAAGGTATACTAGCATTGTCTATCCTGGAAATAGTCAAGCTCTACTCTCAGACCAGATCAAATAATGCAGGCAGACCGGACCTGCAGCAGCCAGTACAGTCACTGTTTTACTGTAAACATCTTCCTAAAGGGTGGTAAAACACTGCATTTGGGAAAACCAAACTTTTTAGATTAACAGAACAACGCATTGTGGTCTAATTATGTTTTGCAAGGTGTACACATAAAAGTTGTCTAAGAGTTTCACAACTTAATGTTGATACACTACTGAGGGTATAACTTCAAAACAGACACATCGAGAACAAGAACAGTGGACTCCTGGTGTTCGTTTTGGTTAGGGACCACAGCCACCAAAATTTGCAAATACTTGCAAATAGATCTAAAATTGCTTATAACTGCCAAATCAATCACCACAAATACCCTATTATGGGTATTTAGAGGAATATAGAGGAAGCCATCTTGGCACTATTGCAGAAAATCAACATCTACTGTCTTCCTTATCTACTTTTAAGGTCAATAGCCAATCAGTGTCAAGGTAAATGCATTGTTGTGCAATGCATATCACTCCTGGATTGTTGTGCAAACTCCAGCCAGTAGTGTTTCAATCTCTCATGTTCCATTTTAAAAATGACTTGATTGGAAGCTTGATGTTATACCTTGGATCACATCCATTGTTCTTCTGCAGGGCTGGTTTTTTTTCTTGTTATTGTCCACAAACAAATCCCAGAAGTTTTGATTTTAATTGATATGTTTGATTTTCCACAGATACCCCGAGTGGGATGGGGGGACTCCAGAGTTTTTTAGGTAACTCTGGCCTTTCAACTGGATTGCATTCATAGTTATTAGGGATGCATGATGCATTAATACTAGTGTATATTTGCATGTTGCAGTTTGTGTTGTTGGAGGGGGAGTGAAGGGAAAGAGATTGACTATTAGCTTGGATTGGAAAGACCTTTTATCCAAACTTTATTTGTGGCAAAAAACACATTTTGTGTGTATATATTTAATGTCAAAATTAAAAATAATTCAACTAAAGTATAATAAACAAGCAACTTATACCAATCGAACAAAAAATCCAACCTCTCTTACATGAAACTCTAAAGGAAGCTGTCATAACTTTCATGTAGATGATGGCATTTTAGCATTAATTTAGTCGAAACCTAAAGTTTTTAACATCTGAAAACATAACAAATGTAGTTAAATTTCTCATAACGGATCAAGCAAATCTCTTTTATCCAGAGTGAGTCTTTATATTGGTTATCAAGGTAGATTTTACTTCTTTTATACTTTGTTGGCATTTGTGGACATGAATTATTGAAATCATTTTGTCATCAGGTAAGTGTCCAGAAGACTCACTGTGGACGAAATTCCTTCATAGATTTGTCAGGAGAAATAATTAAAACATGTTTGAAGAGAAATTGTTTCCGGATGTCAATAAACCAAAGTTTGGACCACGGTACTTTGATCTTAAGAGGTTAATATTATTTTGCTGTAACTGTACTTTAATCTCTTTTTTCTTGTAGTGCTTCGGCTTTAGATTCTCATCCTGAACACGCAACTCCTGGCCATAATTTGCAGAACCGCCAACAGACATCATTTCAAGAGAACGTATTGCGTCCTCACCGCCGACTTGGGGCACAGGGCAGAAAGAAAAAACAGGACAAAAGATTTAGCCCTGCAAGATCTCAGAGTCCACGCTATCATCATGGCTCTGAAAGTAGAAGAGAGAGACGGAGTAGCAGATCGCGGTCGCCACACACCTCCAAACACACTCACAGGTGTGGAAAAAGACTTCTTTACAAGATGCAAACAGAATTTTATGGTATTAAAATGTTTTAATTCCTTCTTTTAGGCCCCGCTCTGATTCTTATGATCGCCAAACTTCGTCACACTACCGCTCACGTTCAAGAAGTTATGACAGAATATCCTCTCCCAGGAGGAGGGAATCCAAGTGGCCGTCTCCAAGGAGAAGCTATGAGCGCCAATTGTCTCCAAGGAGAAGCGACGAGAGACGCTCGTCACCGAGAAGCTATGAGCGCCGATCGTCTCCAAGAAGAAGCGACGAGTCACCGAGGAGAAGCTATGAGTGGCGATCGTCTCCAAGGAGAAGCGGCGAGAGACGCTCATCTCCGAGGAGAAGCCATGAAAGGCGGTCATCAGGAGAAAGATCAGTATCTCAACATATGAGGTCGAGAAGTGCCGACAGACTGGCTAAAAGAATCCTGGGAAAAAAAGGTTTGAATATCAAAGATTTTTAATCTTTAGCATTTAAAGAAGTTGATCAATCCTACTTTTCATTGACAAAATGTCTCTTTGTTTTCTAGCTGTTCAGTCTCTGTCCAAACAGTCCGACCTGGAGGCCATGGTTAAAACGCTGGCTCCTGTTTTACTGGCTGAGCTGGTGAATTTAAAATCCTCCGCTGCCTCGTCATCCTCAAAGACAGAGAAGAAGACCACTTCTCATAAATCATCCAAGGCCACTTTCAGCTGCCCAAAGAGCGGGACAAGCTCATCAACAAAGCCTGCGGTTGGTTTCGTTAAGCAAATATGGCTGCTTTTTTTTTTATCTGTTAAGCAGTTTATTAATTTATTTTATTTATTCATCCTCTCCTGGTTCAGCCTGGTAAATCCACTTCGCCCTGCATGGTGATGT
Source organism: Alfaro cultratus (assembly GCA_903066825.1). Lineage (NCBI taxonomy): Eukaryota > Metazoa > Chordata > Actinopteri > Cyprinodontiformes > Poeciliidae > Alfaro > Alfaro cultratus. The sequence continues at coordinate 21,443 of CAEFZX010013012.1, read as the reverse complement.
TTTCTGATGTTTTTCCTTCGCTTTCACACACCGACATGGTCGAATCCATGGAGAAATTTGGCAAAGTAAAATCTCTACTTATGTACAGATTAACAAAGAAGGTAGGTATTTTCTTTCCTCCTTTACATAATGAATATCTGCATATTTTGTTGTACTCTGCCTACAAAAATGTTAATTTTTATTTTTATTTTTGCATTGAAAAATCAATTGGGATCAACAAAATAAGTATTTTTGACCAAAAGAAATGTACAGAAATCCCTTCTCAATGTCAAAGTAAAAACATATTTCTACAAAATGACAATTAAATACAAATATTTAACCTAAAATGACAGAGTCATTCCCCTCAAGTCAGTATTTATTAGATGCCTTTTTGGTTGTAGTTCCACTGTGGAGCTATGTTCAAGCTCAGTCTCTACCTATGAGGTCTGGGCTTTGACTGGGCAACTCCAGAACATCCATCCTGCTTGGTGTGGCTGTACATTTTATTTAATCATTTTCTCCTCTAGGCGCGTGTGATTTTTGAGAAAGCAGAGGATGCAAAGAAACTTCAGTGCCTGCCGAGATGCATCGTGAAGGGATTGCCCATCTCTGTTGACAGGCCACAGGTACTTCACTTTGTCCACACCTACACTAATGTTACACCTTCAACAGCTCACTTAAAATGTATTATTTATTTATAGGGCACCACTTTGAAGAAGTCTCTGCAGAAGACAGCTCCACAGAAGTAAGTTATGCCTCAGGATACTCAGTTTGAAATGCTGGCAAAGTCTGACTAAAACAATTTGCTAAGGTGCTTCATTTATATTTCCTCTCCTTATTGACTTTCTTCTTCACAGAAAATTTGGTGTCTCAAGTTCTGAAACTACTAAATCCCACGTCACTGTGAAAGTTAAAAAGCCTGCATCGTCTGAAACTAAAAACACCACTATAGGCAAATTTGTCTCAAAAGCAAAAGTCTTGGTTTCCAAAGCAAAAGGTATCTCAATGAAGCAAGTCTCTAAAACTGTCAGCAAATCCAGTACAAATGCAAAAAGTACTGGGAAGATGGTTGGAAGGAAAAATGAGGCTTCAGTGGTCCCAAAATCCAAGATTCCAGGAAAGAGACCTCCTGCTGATAAGGCTAAGAAACTGGTGACAAACTCAAAACTTGTGAGAGATGGTGTTAAATCTGCACCTATTAAGGTCTCAGCGGTCAGAAAGCAGCCTAAGAAAACCGTAGCAGGAAAAACATCAACTTTTAAACCCAAAGCCACCGTCACAGCTGAAGAGAAGTCTGCAAAATCTAAAGAAAAATCTGTGAAATCTGAAGAAAAATCTGTAAAAACTTTATCAGAGAAGCAAAAAAGTACAGCGACTTCTGTGGAAGATTGGAAAACTGAATCTGTGGAAAAGCAAAAATGTTCTCTAAGGAAGACAGATACACAGCAAGGTTAGTTTCTACTAAAAAAAAGCAAAAAGAATTGCTTGATTTTTAATAACATTTTGTGTGGATCAGGCTCAGGTCCTTGAAAATATTTTGTTTCTTTTTTGTTCTTCAGTTTCTCAAACACTATCAAAAGCTTCTGCTGAATCCTCCACCATAACATCTGTCAGTGATCCGGGTAAAAATGCTGCTGAACTTCCCCATGTGGATGATAACAGCTTCAAGGCTTTAACAACAGCAATTAACAACAACATGATGACTACAGGAGCCACATCTGAAAGCAAAAACAAAGAGGTAAGGGTGGCTTTATTTATACTTTCAAAATAAGTCTTGATTTTCTGTCAAGTGTTGAAGATGGTTCATAAATACTTTTACTCTGATGCTGTTAAACTCACTTAAGTTGCTCTTTAATCAGGGAAAATAATTTTTTTAATTGTTTTATTTTTGTTTTGCAGAGCACTACTTTAAGCAAGACAACTCCTGAGGATGCAAAACAGAAAAACCCACCACATACAAAAGTAAATGTAAGTTTTTTCCCCTCCCTTTTTTAGTCTGTTTTGTACATAGGAACAATATCTTACTTGCATTTTGATTACAAAATTTACATAAATAGTTTTAAAGTCTAACTGACATTTTATCTCCACCCAGGACAAAACTATTAATTCTTTAGGAAAATTTGATGAGCTTGACTTTTACTCTGGAGATTTTGTAACAGTTGATGAAATTAATGAAGACGTTGAAGACGTGGTTGTAGAAGTTCACCCTTCCTCATCTAAGCCAACATCCAGAGAGACAAAAGACGAGCAGAGTTCAGCTTCCAGAAAGACGTCAACAAAGTCAGCCTCTTCCTCATCTATGTCTTCAAAAGGCAACTCATCCTCTCGATCAACATCTTCATTAGCAAACAACCAAAAAAGCGTCCATGAGTCCAAGAAATCTCAAACCAAAACAACTTCTGCCAGGGGAACTAAAAGTTTCTCCTCACTTTCAAAGTCTGTGAAAACTCCACCTTCCTCTGGTCAGAAATCTCAGTCAAACCAGAGGAAGCCTCCCGTTAGGTCATCAAAACCCTCATCCTCGGGCGGAAGTGTCCGTTCACCAGCGGCAGCCACTAAATCATCTGTAAAAACTCAGTCAGTGCATAAAAAGGATGTAAAACCTGCACAAGGTGCAGTTGCAAAGTCTGACCACCATGTGTCAGCAGAGAGCTGTTCTGCAAAAAAAGATGAATCCATCAACGAGATGAAGAAAACCCAATCAAAGGATAAGAAAAATGGCAAAAGCACAGAGGAGAAGACGGGCGATGAGAATAAACAAGTCCTTGATTCAATCAGTGAAAAATCTGATGAACAGAAAAACAAGGAGAACCAAGACAGGAGAACTGAAATTCAAATACCTGGACCTGAGCAGGACCATGTCATTCAGCAGGGAGCTGACAATGACAACGGCCGATCAGATGAATGCCAGGAAATGGAAGTAGATGAGTCTCCCAAGCTGCAGGATGGTTCACTTAAAGATCAGGCCGCTACAGCTGATGATGGAGAAGAAGTTCCCACAATGACGCAGGTTTGTGAAAATGATGAGACTAAAGAAGCCCAGACGTCTGACGGCTCATCAGATAGAGATACATCTGATAAAAACCAAGTGACAAGTGAAGAAACCAAGCAGACTCCAAATAGCAGTAGTGTAAAACAAAAAGATGACATCCTTTTATCCGAGAGAGTCTGTGAAACCTCCAAAGAGGTTGGTCAGACCTCTAATGAAGAAGACCATAATGGCAGCAAAGACACTTTGAAAGACCAGAAATTTGTAGTTCCCACTGACCTACTGTCTAAAGCAGATAATGAACCCACAAATGAAGAGGCTTATGAGGTCATAGATTCATTGGAAGATCAACCAACAACAACTAAGGCGGAATCAGAACGAGCAACAAAAGACAGTAAAATCGTCTCTAGAGATCTCAAACCAACTAGACAAGGTCAGTCAAAAAGCAGAACATCCAAAGGTGAAAAAGAAAAATCACCAAAGGAGCAGGACAAAACAAAGTCCGCAGTACAAACAAAAGACAACAAGACAGAGAAAGAGGAAGAGAGTCTTAAGGATTTCGAGGAAATGATCTATGAAGTTGTGGACTCCATTGAAGACGATTCTGTTCAAGAGCCCTCAACCACAGGGAGATCTAGTAGGAGACGAACACCAAGAGGAAACAAAAAAGATGAGAAGACATCACCTTCTGTAGAAGAACCTAAAAAATCTGAACGCAAAGAAGAGGAAGTGTTCACAGTTTTAGACTCTGTGGAAGAGGAGAGTCTCAGTGACAAACCAGTGGTGACAAGATCGACTAGAGGAAGAAGACAAAACACAGCAAAGAAAGTTGAAGAAAATACTAAAACGAAGCAAGACAAGACCCCCACAAGAAGAAGACACACACCAGTCAGAGATTCAAAGGAAAAAGATGTTCCTCTAAAGGAGAGTGCACCAACAAAGACGAGTGACACTGGGGAGGCGGACGCTACTCATCAGGAACTGGACAATATTGAGTCTGATCAACCAACTACACAGAAACCAAGAAGAGGAAGACCAAAGAACGACAGTAAAACTAGCAAAAAACAAACTGAGGAAGGAAAAGAAGAGCCTGTTTATCAGTTTGTAGATTCTCTAGAACAAGATCAAGAAAAAAACATGACTGTAGAATCCGGTCTGCACAAAGAAAGTGAGAATACAGTTTCCTCACAGATAAAAGATCCACAGCAAGCTATTGGAGAGGAGGATGATGAAACAGGGGCCGCTAAAGAGGATCAACCTGCAGAAAAACAGAGTACAACATCAAAAATAGACTTTACAAAAGAAGAGAAGAGGAAAGAGTCACCAAAGACAAATAACGCAACATCAACAGATGTTTTATTGAACCTCAGCGCAGAGGAGGAGGATGGAGCGAGTGGGAAAACGGCGAGCGATGAAACGAATCATGAAGAAGATACGGAGAAGATGGTAGTAGCTACTGATGAATCAGTGATTCTACCTGAAAGAGGAGAGAAAGACGTGTCAGATGCTGCGACTAACAACAGAGAGATCACAGAGGAAGAAACTCAGGAGGTTGTTGCTCCTAATGAGGCAGAAGGGGATCGACTGGAAAAGCAGGGAACTCAGGAGCAATCAGTGCCCCGTCTAAAGACACAGGTACAAACATATTCAAGTTTTAATTCAGTAAACAAAAAAAATTAGCTCAGATGATTTCTTTAAACTCCATTAATCCACCATCTTTCATTTTAGAGTTTGACTTCAGATGAAGCTGGTAAAAATGACGAGAAAGAAGATAAGGAGGAAAACGTACAAACTTCAAACTCTTCCAAACGGAAACATGACAACACAGGTTTGTTTTATATAATTATTAAGCAACGATGGCGTCTTTTAAAAGGTCGTTAGGCCCTTAGTCCACACAAACAAGCTGGATCTTGGTATATTTAAATCACAAGTGGGGATTATTGGCTTCTTTTCTGAACAGTGGCTGATAAGTTTGCATTAAAATCCAAGCCAGCGTCTATGAAATGTTCATTAAAATTTGTATTAATGTTCGCTTTAGACAAAACTTGAACCAAACTAGTTGGAAAAAAATATTTAAGTAGGGCTAAAGTGAATTAATGGCTTCATGGATATTTTATAACGGTTAAGTAGAAATATGATTTGGATATTCTAGCTGTGGTGTTTCATTTATTTGCTGTATTATGTCTAAAATCAAAAAACTCAAGAAATGGGAAGGACTTTAGCTGATTTATTTGCAAAGTAGTTAATTTGAATTCTTAAGAGAACAAGAAAAAATTGTAAGATGTTTTCATGAGTTTTTGTTGTTCTTTAGTTGTTGATAAACGGGAGAAAGATCTCGTTGAACCCGAAGCAAAGCGATCCTGTTCTCAGTCTCTGAATGTTCTTGTGGACTTCCAGCTGCCGCCATTTAATCCTAGCAATCCTCTGGGTGAGAAATTCACACATTTAGAGAAAAAATAAAAAAGAATGAGAGATTGAAATTCATAGTCATATTTTTTCCCCTGTTTGTTTCCAGGTGAGGACTTCGTGGTTCCCAAGTCTGGATTTTTCTGTAACTTGTGCTCTGTTTTTTATTTCAATGAAACCACAGCCAAGAAAATCCACTGTAGCAGCCAGAAACATTACAACAACCTGCAGGTACGCACAATCACCTTCATTAAAAAAAAGAAAAAATGACTTATAAAACTCATTATTGGCTCATTTTTGGTTTCCCGTTTTCTTTTTTCTTCTCTCTCAGAAACATTACCAGAAGCTAAAACTGAAAACTTCATGAACGACGACTCAAAGCGTCCAAGAGTCTTTCTTCCGACTGATCAATTTACAACTGCAGTTAATTTTTCTATAAGAAGTGAAACCAGAGATTTTCAGACACCCTTTTATGTGTTCATCATGAACCGTGATGGTATCAGTTAGAACATTTTTTAAATCGTTTTCTTAAATCTCTTAGATTTTATTTTATTTGTGCTTTCTTCAGTTTTAGATGCAAACACTGACAGACATATTCTAAAGTTTAAGTGGGGAAAAAAGAAACAAACATAGTTCCTTTCCGTTCTGGGAAAGTATGGAAAAGTTTTTGTATAATGAATCTTTTTTAGTCCTTTTTGTAAATGTAATCTCTTTCCTCCTTCTTGCCTTACTCCCTTATTTCTTTGCTTTTTTTTATTTTCCTTCCTTTGTTGTTTTGGTTCTGCTGTATGTTTGTTTTTTTCCTTCCTTTCCCTTTCTGTGCCATATTTTTTGTCTTTTCTTTCTTCCATTGTCATCTTCTTTCTTGTTTTTTCCTTTCTTCTATGCATCCTATTTTCTGTCCATTATTCCTGTCTCCTCCTCCACACCTCCTCCTTCCTGTCTTTTCTTGTTTCCTGGCTTCTGCACTAATTGGTACAGAAGCTACTAGCTAGTTGGTACTAACATCAAACAAACTAGCACTAGATTCAAACAAGCTAGTAGAAGCTACTGTCTACCACTATCTAGTAGCTAGTAGTTGCATCTATCTAGTAGCTTCAAACTGGAAACTATTGCTAGAAGCTAGGCGCTGCTACTTGCTTCTTGCTAGTAGTAGTTTGTAACTTCTGCTAGCTACTAGCTAGTTGTGTCCGAACTCTCCTGTTTTTCCAAAATCCTTTCCTTGTTCTTTCCATCCATTTTTTTAATCTCCTTAATTTCCTTTTAGTTTCTTCACAGGTTATATATTTAAACCCTGTTCATTCCAGAAATGTCATCTATAAATTTATGGATAAGTTTGTTTCATAACTGAACCCGAAAATAAAGAATTGAAAACTAAGAAAAAATGTAGTTTGGAGTTATGTGAATGATGTGTTGAAAGCCTGAACAACAGCACTGAACTTAAACAATTTTAGTATTTGACAATGAATGACTGATGTAATTATGTGCTTATTTTAAGAAAGTTATGGTCCCATCCATGTTTTCACATAAATTTTCATAATGACTCATGAAAACCTGCCTGATAAATGATAACCGTTTTGATCCTGAGATAGTTTTGTCTCTTGATAATTCTTTTGGTTTTTATCAGTTTTTATTATCATTGTATGAAAACTGCTGAACTAGCTCCTCACTGGAAGTCACTGTAAGTAAAGTAAGTAAGTAAACTTTATTTCTATAGCGCTTTTCACAGACCTGGGTCACAAAGTGCTGCACAAAATATATAAAATAAAATAAATTAAAAGCAACAGCAACTGTAACGACTATGGAGGAAGTCGGTAGTTCAGAAATCTAATATTGGGTTTGTTAGTGTTACACAAAACTCTGACTACCTTTGCTATGATTCTACTGAAAAGCATAAAGATGGGAGGTTTGTTCTGCAGGGATGTTTTTCTGTAGAAGTAACTTGTTGACTTTTGCACAGAGCTTTATATAACAGTAGGCAAATGCAGATTATAATGATTCAAGAAAACATCCCACGAAAGACCTAAAAATGGCTGTTATTGGACCCATCCAACCTGACTGACCATATCAAACTACATGAGATTAATTCATTACAGGTTTGCCAGGAAGTATGTGGATTTCCTTTCTGTGTTTGCCAAATTTTTAGAATATAGTTTCCACTTTGAATTTTTCAACACTGCTCCCTTGTGGAACATTTCCTCATGCAAAGTATCTTCCTGGATCATTACGTTAATGCTCTCTGGATTTCTAAATTCACCTGACTTATTTCTCAGTATTTGTGTAGAGACGCTCACTCTGCCACCATGTTTCTCTTTGTGCTGCCGCTGCTGGTCAGAGGTTCACAAGCTTCACATTTTCTTGGTACTATGATCACTTACTACCCAGGGGAAACTCAAACTAACTGATATGTATCGGTAAGTGGGCACTGTTAGTAACGTATGGCTGCCTTTAATGCTTCTTAACCTCTTTGTAATCTGCAGGTGATCCTTCGCTACAAGCAGAATTTTGTTAGGTGCTCACAAAGTGACACCTGGGACTGCGATGGCAACTGTGGGTCTTGGACTTCATTAGCCAAAGTGGAGGAAGTTAGCAGTGAATGGTGTCAGACAGAGGGAATCATAATTCATCAGCTTCCCAACAACATTGGATTTCAGACTAAGTGAGTCCATTTTAATGACTTACCAAATGTAGTATGACTAGTTAAAATCACAGTTGAGTGACTGACTTAGTGTTGAACTTACCTGCATAACTTGCATTATTACATTTTGGACTTTGAATGTTAGTGGACACCTATGTATTCGTGGATTCACCTTTTCTAAGGGACATAAGTCCAAATAATTTGCAGAAATACAACATAGAGCTTATCTAAAATATGCAAAATAAAATACAACTTGGGAAGCTGAAATACCTGATAGAAAATGGAAGTAGGAGTTTGACAGCGATCACTTCAGGAGCTAAACCTTTTCTTGTTGGGTCTAACAAATGTGGAAACACACACTACATCAAACAATTTGTGAATTTTGAATACTTCTACGTAAACTTCCACTCCAGATTGGATGGCGGCGGGTGGATAAACAACATTTTAAATGGTGGTGTACCCTGGAGAGCTGTGGCTGCTGTTGAACTGAGGAACCGGTCCGACATTGGCAAACCCAACACATCACCACAGACCACCATCCTCCCAGCTTTAAGGTAGTTCTGTTAGCATTAGCATCTTTGTCATGTTATAATCAAGTCGACTTCAAATTTTAGCGTTTCATTGGATTTAATTAAATATAACTTTTCATACCTTTCTGAACATCGTTCAACTATGGCTGTAATTCTTTTTTCCAGAGTTCCAGTAAACTGCCCAAGAACTATTAACTTGTTGACCTTTGACCCTGATGGAGACTAGGTTAAATGCAGATATGGAAACACAACAGACTCAGAGTTTAAGCCCTGTAACCCTCCGCCTGTCCTCAATGTCTCATCAGTAAGTATGAAATGTTTGTGTAATTAATAAATTATGCAGTTAGTGAAATGTTTTACTGGTGTCTTTAAATCTGGTTTTCTCATCCAAATATATTTAGCATAGCTATAGATGGTTAAGTTGTCATTAATTGTGCTAAATCTACTTCCACCATCACTAGTTTTATTTCAGTTCTGCTTCTGCAGAGTCACATTTGAATCTATAAGTGTAATTTATAAGGGTGGACGTAAATTAAATCCGGTATTTAACTTTCTGTCGTGTAATTTTTAATATTTTGGTCTCTTTTCTTTTTGCAGTCCTGTTCTCTGACTTTCAGCTCCCCAGTAAGCAGCACCAGTTCTGAACTTCGATATGCAGTCCAGCTGGTGATAGAAGATTTTCCCAGACAGACCATTACTCTGACTGAAACCGGCGGCTCACAGGAAGTGAAAACTACCAGCGACGCCATCAGCAAGATCCCTTTACAGTTTGCCTTGAAAGGTTCGACCCCGTATTTAGATCTTCTTCTTCTACAGTTACAAAAGGGCTTTGTTGATTTAAAAAAAGTCCATTTCTGATTTTTGATTGCCTGAATTCTCTCTGTCCATTGCTTTGTCTAAATAAACACACAAATTGCATGAATTTTCATTCTGAACCAAGATATTCAGAAACATTGGAGTTAAACTGTCATAAATGCTGAGAGATTTTAGAGTCCCAGATTTGGTTTTCAAACGTTCAAAAATATACAGTTTGATGCCAGAATCCTTTACATTGGGCTAGTCTGTGCATATTTATAGCCAAATGTAACAATTCTATACCCTATATGGCAGCCATTTTGAAAATGGAGGCCATCTGGGATCTAAGGAGTATCTATGCCAAATTTGGTGCTCGTATCTCCATTTGAAAGATTCTTCTAAAGTGTTATTTCATCCGCTGCACTAATTGACTTCATGTCTGTGTTTTTCTAAAACTCTTCAGTGATTCCTGAGGTGCCGTCCTGTACAGAAGGATCCTATGTGGCCAGATTTGTGCCTCCAACCCCAGACAACAGAGCTCAGAAATTCATCCAAGTCAATAAGGTCCTGGAAATCAACATCAGAGCAGAAGCAACTCATTCCAGGTAAGTGAGGGAACCCATGTCACAGGTTTCATATTTTGACCTTTACTGGAAAGAAATTTGAATGGCAAATTACTGACAAACATTAAAAATGCAAGCTATAAACATTGGAGCAGAAAATACATTTATTTTTAAGCTTTTTTCAAGCTTAAAAAAAGATTCCTCTTAAAGTGGACCAATTATATAAAATTCACATTTTGCCTGTTTCTGTTCTTCCATTTGAGTCTTGACTGCTTCTGAAAACAGACCCAGATCTTTGAAAAGTTCCCACAAACTGATTTTACTGTCTGGAAAATTAACAAAAACCTCTGGAATGTCACGTCACAAATCAGCAGGGACTTCCCGTCACCTAGCAACCAAAATGAAACCCAGCCCGCCACCTAGCAACCAAAATGAAGCCCAGCCCGTCACCTAGCAACCAAAGTGAAGCCCAGCCCGTCACCTAGCAACCAAAGTGAAGCCCAGCTTATTTTGTTAACTGGTTTTACCACTGTATGTTCTGAATAATGACCTTTACTGCAGAGAAATTTGAATGGCAAATTACTGACAAACATTAAAAATGCAAGCTATAAAGATTGGAGCAGAAAATACATTTATTTTTAAGCTTTTTTCAAGCTTAAACAGATGGGGTGGCTCTGTCCACTTTCAGCGGAATAATGGCTGCTGGAAAAGACAGCAGCCATTATAAAGACAGGTGTTTTGTTTTGACTCACCACCCAGAAACCACTTGCTACATTCCTGTTGGTTGCGCAGAAGGCTCCACTTCTGCTTTTTAAAAATGTATGGTTGTATAACGGCGCAGCTGTTTGCATACCATTTTCACGTGCGGCGGATATTTGCATGACGACTGCAATGTCTGTTTCCTGTTAAAGCGTCACTGGACTCCTGTTCAGCGGGCCTCACAGCGTCTCTAAGAGTTCATCCGGATCAGGAAGCTTCACTCTGAGATGGACACCATCTGCAAGAGAAAGTGGACAGAGCCACCCCATCTGTTTTGTTGTCGAGACAAGGTTAGTACTATTGTAATGTTGGAGGACGTCACACGACTTCAAAATGAGCAGAAAAAGTCTGAATATGTTAAACAACAACAGAGTTAAGCAATCATCAACCAGATTGATGTGAGTTTAAGGAGATATTCCTCAGTTAAGACAAATAATACTCAATTTCAGAAAGAATGAAGAAATTAACATTTTAAACCTTGAAAAACTCTATTTAAAGCCAACTGTTGCTTTGAGAAGCATCAGTTTGGTAGCAATGTCAGCATTCTTCAAGGTGGATCAACAGGTTAATGATTATAAGGCATTGATTTTGTCCATGGACCAAATCCACCACTTTTCTTTGATTGGTTTTATCTTTTAACTGCGTCATTTTATTGTGCTTTAAATTAAATTCTTAATTTGTTATTGTGTGCTTTGCTTTGTCGTCTGATTTTTAATCTTTCTTTTAACTTAATGGTGCTAAAGTGCCTTGGTTCAAAAATACTATGCTTTTAAAAATCCCCATTAATAATCAGAAATAGCCAAGACTGGACAGAGTGTTTTAATGTACTCTTTTCAATAACAAAATTTAGGAATTGGACAGAAAGAAATTCATGGTACGGCTCTTTTAGAACCTTGTGAGGCTTCATCTGAACATGATTTAATCTTCTGTATTGGTTTATTTCCACAGTTTCAACAGTAATACCTACCACTCTGACCTCCGATGTGTTACTGTGACCGTTGGAAACTGTAAGTTTATTTTGTTTTTCTTTTAAATATTTTGTTGGTTATTTCCAAAACTGATTAGCTGGAATTGTACCCATGTTGTCTAAAACAACCACAAACGATCCAAACAATATCAACTCTAATGAACCAATCAATCCCCATCGATCGGCCACGACAGCCATCAACCATCCATGACCACAACCACCCAAAAACAAAAAACTGCACCCATGATGTTAACAACCATATGTTGTTCCCCAATGTTGACACCCAGACCAGTGTTATGACACACCACCTAAAAACACTTAAACCTGCCTATTTTACTGAATATACCGTAATATGCATTAATGCACACAATGGAAACGGCTCTATCACTCCTTCCTGATGTTCACTGTTGGGGTTCAGCCAATCAGCAATAAGGAAAATTGTTGCTGATTGGCTGATTTCAACTCTAGTCAATAGCGAGTCAAGAAGCATTGCAGCCAGGTATTTCAGTTACCAAAACTGCTTATTTTTTATAGTGTAGACTTGCGCTGCAAAAAAATTTGCAGGTTTGATTTTCCGCAAATTTAACCAGAGATTTTACTTTATTGACACACATCGGTCTATTCTTTGTTTATTACAGTGAACCTCCTGTATTCACAACGTTTATGAACCTGAACTGAATTGAGACTTGTGACTCCTTATAACTGCCTATTTTTATAGTTTAAACACCAAATATAGTTTGTCATATATTAATAAACATTAGAAAAATCTTGGCGCTACAGCAGAAGCGAACATCTACAGTCTTCCTGGTTTGCCCTCCTGGAGTAGAGTCAGTGTAAACGAATGCCGCTCCTGGATTGGCTGCTTTGAACACCAGTCAATAGAAAGTCAAGCAGCATTTCACTTTTACAAACCCATGTTGCATTTTCTTTAAAATATCTTAGATATGAAAAATCCTAGATAAGGCAGATTTTCTGCAAATTATATGGAGTGAAGTTTCTCAGAAAAATCCAGGTGTCCACTGTAAACCATAAAATTTCAAGTTCAAAATGTAATAATTCACGTTATGGAGGTAAGTTCAACATTTAAGTTAAGAATCCACTCTACTCATAACCATTAAACTCCCAACAGCATTTAAACCAACTCAACCTCAGCTCCTCTAATGACTGGGACTCAAACTTCTGTTTCCAGATTATGTTGTAGCTCTGAGAGGAAAGATCTCAACTACATTATCACCAGAGAATGATTATGATGCTCTTGTCAAACAGGTCAGTAATTTGTTGGTTCTGCTGGTTTTACCATTTTTCTGTCAACTAAAGACCAGTTTTTCATTCCTTTGGTTCAACTCAGATTTTTAGTTTGGTTTTGTTTCTAATGTCTGAGGACAAACACTCATCATTTTCTTTTTTATGTGGAACTGATGACACTATTTGTATTTGTTTTTTATTACCAGATTAAGGATGAACTGACTAGACGAGGTTTGCACACCAGCATAAACGTTCGCCTCTACAGGACGGGTTGATTTAAATTTGGGACATACTCTCCGTACCTTTACTGTACTTCTGCTGAGTGACGCATTTCCTGAAACTGGCATCTATCGCTTTTTGTTACATATCACAAATATTTTAGTTGATATATTTCTGTTGATATCCAAATCAAATCTCCTTCCTGACAGTTTAAAAATAATCTGGTTTAGACCATGAATGGATGGACGGGTTGTTTTTTATCATAATTATTTGTGTCTGTTTTAGTTTTTACAACTTTCTTCTATATGAAGTAAACAATTTTAATGTTAGTCATCATCTGCATTCATTTTTATAGTTTCAAATGATTAATTTAAAGACTTCACAGATGATCAGTTTCATAACAAACTGTCAAAACATTGTTTTAAGAAAGTAACACTGTAGCTTTAATGAACTAAACGGCGTTTTTTAAATTTGACATGACCTACATATTGAAGTGGCACAAATCAGATTTATTTGGATGAAAAGATTGGAATTGCACCGTTCAGAGTGGCGTGTAAAAGTCAGTCTGCGTTGCATTTGCCTGCGCTGTGAACGCAGCATGAGAAATTTAACACAAGGAATCAGTGGACTAACATGAGAAGACTCTGATGACAAATATAAACAACAGAGAATTAGCAGAATTAGCAAGAACATAATATTAAACCTGGAAATGAACAGAAAGAAAACACAAACACGTGTGGATCATGACACACAGTTTGTTGGTAACTCAAACGCTTGAGTCTAGCATAGCAGGAAGAAATGGCTTGTGGAGAAATCCTACAACCGCCCAGACCTGACGCCTCTCCATTTTGGTTGCATGTTGTTCACCCAGCTCTGCACACCAACTGAACAGGCAGCAAATGTTTTGCAAAGTTGGTCTTAAATCCAACTGAGTCTTCGGGACGATTAGGTGTTAAAACTCCCTAATTTGTTTGAACAGATTACAGGGGATCATGCATCCTTTAGGCGTCTGCCATGTTTCTTGTGGAAACTCAAGACAACAGAGCTCAGATAACATATGGAAATCAGCAGCTCTGATGCTGATTTCCATATGAAGTCTGTCTAGTTCACACAATCAAAATTCTTTAAAAAAACCATCACATAGATCAAGCTTTAAGAAGCTGAGGCCTGGAGTTTGACCTGGTCTGGTGGTTCATTATTCCCATCCATTGCAATTACATTTACTTGATTAACTTCTTTGAAAGTATGTACTTTTAGGAGTATTTTTACTACACTGTACTTTTTACTTTCACTTTAATAATTTTATTATAAAGTATTTCTCCTCTTGAGTAAAATTTCTGGATTTTCTACCACTGAATGAAAAACAAACATGTTTTAACCAAAATTTCACCAGATACACACCTGCAGTTTTTGTTAAAGTTTTATAAGTTTTTTTATTGAAAGAAACTGATTTGGAAACATTTTCTTTTGTCCGATTTTATTTGTTTTTACTTGTATGAATTATTGTCATTTTGGTCCTTAAAATACAAAAAAAATCCACTTAACTTTATATTTTGGTCCGTCTGATGATGTTATTTTAAAATATATCAGTTGAGTAAACGTCTTACCAAACATGACATGGTGTAAAAACAGTGAAGATGGTTTCATTTTTATTGTTTTTGTTTTCTTTTTTTATTTAAATTTGGACTTTGAGTCTGTCAAATAAAATTCATATATCATAAAGCTCTGAACTTGTTAAAAATCAACACCCAGCTGTTTGTTGATGGGTGAAATTTGCTATTTCAACCAGCAAATCTTTTCTCTGACTCTGTTATCTAGAATTTTTATGTGAAAATTTTTGTAGGAAATAAAAAAAGCTATCAAACTTAATCAGTTTTAGTTTTCATTCACTAAAACTGTGAATGAAAGATACAATTTGGGGTTTATTTAAAAAAAAAAAGTCAAACTGCATTAACTGTTCCTTCATTTTTAATGTGCTGTTTATATGTTTATATAAAAATCTATCACATCGTTATTTAAGCTTCCAGAATAATAAAAGCTGCTGAATCTGACATTATTTTGTTGAACATGAAGGAAACTCACTTTTTCTTCATGTTGCAGGTTTGTCTCTCTAAACAATAGCTCAACATTTGCATTGCTTGTTTGCATTTATTTGGTTAGTTAAATATTCAAACAAAGTGTGTTATAACACAAATAACCTGGTTAACTAAATGTATTTATCAGATCTTATGTTTTTGTTTAATCTGTTTCTATAAATAAATGTAACATTTTCTGAAACACTTTGAATCACTAAATGTTGTGTAATGGTTATTATTATTAAAAACCAACACAAAATGTTGGCTTTTGCATTTATCCCAAATAGAATAATGTTACTAAATTGTTATTCAGACATGAATTTGTGTTCGTCGCTGGATTGAAAATCCCTTTTTTATCATTATGTATCATGTTTTTACTCTCTTAAATTTGGCTAAATATAGCAAATGTTTTGAAAGAAAGAGACCCAAATCCTGTTCTTATTACAGAGCTCCCCCAAAAAGGAAAACTAAATGTCTTTCTTTCAATACGGCAAACGTGCAAAATTAAAGTATTAAATGGGAACTTATGCAAAAACCTCAAATAAGGTTAACATTTTCTAAAAAAAAACCAAAACATTTTTAGATTAATATCAGAAATTTTGTACAAAATCCTTGGTAATTTCTGAATTTCAAATGAAAAATGTTATTTTGAAAACTTTTCTATAAATTTTCTGAGATTAATCAAAAATGTATGAGTTTTTGGTGGAAATTTACTAATTTTATTCTGTCTGCAACGGCCCTAATAAACCGTCATAAAAATCGCTTTCAAGTTTTGGATCTACAATAAATATCAAACTACTTTAATTCCTTGATTTTAGGTGCCTACAACTTTGGTTTACCCTCTGGTTTAAATCATCAATATGAGGAGAGAATAGAAACTCAGAAGCTTTATTAGCTCAATTAAACACCAAATCTTTAAAGATAAGTCAATGATTTATTGACATAGAGCTGAATTTGAATAAACTTTCTTGCTAAAACCTATAACGAATGTTGATTACAGGTTTTCCAGCAGTGACTGGTTCATTAATTTAAATCAGATTGTAGCCTGGAGAGCTGTGACCGACGTTGAACTGAGGCGGCGATCTGACACCAAAAAACCAAATTCATCACCACAAACCACCGTGGTTCCCGCACTGAGGTAATTCTGCTGGTTTCTAAATCAATTCTTCTTCTAAATAGTAGCATATTGTGAGAAGCTGTGTAATTACTTATTAGCTGAAATTTGATACACAAAACTCATTTCAGTAAATGAAAATAATAAATTGAATCATAATTCTTTTACTTAATTGTGTTAGTTTTTTTTTATTTACAATTCAATCGGCAATAGATGTGGTTGGATTGATCCAGATATTGATAACATTGATACCAAGTTGGTATAAGTATCGAGTCGATACTGAGAGGGTATCTGAAACTGACTTTATTTTTGTGTTGTAGTTTCACGACTCTGCCTCAAAAAGATATTTTGATTTCCAATGATAATGTTTTGCACTAATTTTATTTAAGAAAAAATAATCAATTAGTTTTTTTCTGTTTATTGTTTACAGTGGATTCTGTTTGATCAGGGAATTTAAAAATGAACGCATGAGTCAGATCTTCAAATACTACTTTTATATGATGACAGCAGATAAAAGCAGACATGTTTACGTTAATTAATGTCTTTATGATTTTGTTCCATCAGGGTACCATCAAACTGTGGAGTAAATATTTCCCTGTTGGCCTTTGACCCCGATGGAGACCAGGTTCAGTGCAGATATGCCAGCCTTTCTTTAACAGAATGTGAATCGCCCTGCACACCTCCACCTGTCCTCAGCCTCTCCTCTGTAAGTAACAAAAATTAATTTCATGTTAGAAAAACCTATGACTTCCCAGTTAGCAGTCAGATCCTGAACATCTCAAATTGATCTTAAAATTGTGCAAATTGGAATTACAGGAATAAATACGCTGAATGGAAACACTTTTACAAATCCAACAACAATCAGAAAGGGACGGGGACGGATCACATGGCAGACCAATACCTTATTTGGAAATGGGACCATTGTGCTCCGAAAGTGAAGGGGGCGCTATTTCCTATATTAGCCGCGGTCTCTCGTTTTTATTTTCTTTTGAAATCTGTGAAATATCTTCATCTTTATGAAGGAGTTTCTCTCTCAGCATGTATTTAAACTTTTCTCTTTTATTTACTTCAGCGCAGCTCACAGTTCTTAAATTCTATAGCTTTCTGTGTACTTCTAAATCTGCTCCTCTCTGCTACTGCCTCTAGTGGCGTGGGGTGGTAACACAACTAACAAATACTAAATCAGAACACAACAAAGTCTTTATTATTTACGATTAATTACTGGCACAGTAAAAGAGTCTCTAATAAAACACCATGTTTTTTTCATTTTCTTAAGGATGTAGAGTTAATTAAAAGACCTGAAGACCTGAAAGCGGTTCCAGTTTTACTCGGTGGCCAACCTGTTAAAACTGTGGCTAATTTTAAAAACATTGGCTCATTCCTGGACGGTCAGCTCAACTTTCCAGTAATTGCATGTCTTTGTTTAAACCTTTAAGTCCTAAACGGAGCGCCGGCCATCAAGCCAAATTTGCAGTACCGTAATTCCGCCACACTTTGTTCTATCTGAAAGATTCCAACGTTTCTGAAGCAATATTGGTTTTCTAGCCAATATTGAGTTATTACGGTAATTTTACCACTGCCCTAACAGGGAATAAACTTAAGGGGCACTCTTACAATATACGGTAAATTGTGAAAACGGAAGACAACAATTTAGTCTCTAAATTGTTCACATACAATGCTTATGTTAACAGCTAACTTTGAATAACAAAAATAAGACTATAATGTCCAATCAGAAATCAGTCAGAGTTATTTTAATGTTGTGGTTTTTCTGTGTTTTTGCAGACCTGCATCCTGTCATTCAGTTCAACTTTCAGCAGTGATGCAGGTTCGTACGTCGTCCAGATGGTGATGGAGGATTTCCCCCGACAATCCATCACTCTGACTCAGACTGACGGGTCACAGGTCGTAAAAACCACCAGCGATGCCATCAGCAAGATACCGATCCAGTTCCCCTTCCAAGGTAAAGGTAGTCAACTGATCACCTGGTTACCATAGCAACAACTATGAAGAGCAAAACTGACATTAAATTGATTTATGTTAGGTGTTTAGATGTTAATTATGTCCCAAAGCTAAAAAAACAAAACAACAACAGTGGAGTTCTTAAAAATTAAAAATAATAAATAAGACCAATTAAGAAATAAAATGTTATTACATGAGTGTTTTTTCCTCAGAATTCAGTTCAGACTGATTTTGCATGAATTTCTGCATTTGTTATGGCCTCTAAAGTTGTCCTGCAGGCAATAACCACACCCTCTGTTATCATGGGTCAAACTCAAGGTCTGGGGGCCAAATCTGGCCCGCCGTAGCTTTTTATGTGGCCCTCTAGACTGCAAATTACATCAGTAAGTCACAAATCTGCAAAATTCACACAAAATCAACACATCCTCACATTTTTTCTGACCTTTACTGCAGTAATATTTTTGGCAAAATTGGCCAAAAATATTACTTGATGTCAAGTTATGGTCCATAACCAACATGGCGATTAATAAAAAGTCACATCTGACATCTTATATTAGGGCAAATATTGTAAAAAGTTCTTACAAATATTTCTAAATTAGCACCACAAAATCTGTGATTTTGATTGAAAAAGAAAAAAAAAACTAAACACAAAAGCAATCATGAAATCCTGTATGGACTGAGCAGTGTGAAAAGATATTTTATTATAATAATATTATTTAAAGAAACGCTAATTGAATGCTGAAATAAACGTCTATTTATTGATATTTTAACAGTTTAATGGGTTTTATCAATACATTCTGGCACAACCGGCCCTTTAAAAACATTAAAAAGATTTTTGATTTGGCCCAAAATGAAACTGAGTTTGACATCCCGGCTACACAAATAAACTTGATTGACTGATTGATTGATTGATTGATTGATTGATTGATTGATTGCAGTTGGAGTCGGAGCTTCAAGATCCACCAAACACAAGCTGCGTTTCCGTTATAAATTTCTGGAAAACTTTGTCTGTATTCCACTAATGTCGCAAAAACTGAATTTTCCAATTGCGATGTTTCCATTAAATAAGAAAAGTGATGAATAAGTTTGTTCACTCGATAAGTCGTCAAAACACAGCGCACCCTCCTCCTCCTACTTCCTGTCATTGATCACATGACTCAAGTGATTTGATTTGATTTCCTTTGCAATTTTGATAAAGCCAAAAAAATCACTTCTTTTAAAAATAAAAAACATGAGCTTTTTCATAATTGCTGTGTTTCCATTAAGTGAATTTACTTTCGTAATTCGAATTTGCTCAGTTTTGAGGTCAGAGGAAACGCAGATGTCCTTTATGATGATGTGTTTCACAGGGATGTTGGTAAAATGAATAAAGAAACTTGAAACCGAAATAAAATAAAAATCATGATTTCAGCTTCTAAACCAACTGATTTTATATTTTCAGTTCAGGATGTCTGTCGTTTCTCTCCTGATGTTTTCCAGTGGATCCTGCAGTGTCTTCCTGCACAGAAGGATATTATCGGCCGAGATTTGTGAGTCCAACTCCAGAACACGAATCTCAGCTTTCCATTTTGACCAATCAGGCCGTGGAGATCAACATACGAGCAGAGGCGACTAATTCTGTGTAAGGAAATGCAAAACACATGAAAAACAGATTCAGCAGAAAGAAAACAAAAGGTGGTGCACACATCTGTTCCTTTATTTGAATCAGGTTGTTTTTGGTTACATTTGACTCGAGCTGGAATTGGACCGAATCTTTTGTCCTGGTGGAAAGATTTACTGATATCATGTGAAATAAATGTTGAAAAAATAATTTCTGTTCTGATAGTTTCAGTTTCCTTGAATGTAAGAACAGTCTAATGGAATTGTTCCACTTTTTAAATAAAAATATATATATAAAAAACATGAAAATGTTCAAGAACCTGAAGCTGATGTGTAGATGACATTTGAAACATTTTATTATTATTTTATTATAAAGGATCACTGAGCTGCTGTTCAGTGGGCCGAACGACGTGGTCAAGGTTTCATCAGGATCAGGAAGTTTCACTCTGACATGGAAACCATCTGCAAGTGATGGAGGACAGAGCCACCCCATCTGTTTTGTTGTCCAAGCAAAGTCAGTATTCAGTCATTATTACCAAAAAATGTATAGAAGAAATACTGAAATAAAGAACTACTGCGTTCTCTGCTGGATAAAAATAACTAGGCTTTTGAAGAGGCGTTTGCTAAATGTCAAATCAAGTTAAGTTTGTGTGTTTTATTTCTATAAAGTAATGTTTGTAAAGTTACACAGTACAAAAATTAACCACAATGTTTGGGTTTATTTAGTCTGTCAAAGAGAAAAATATGTGGGTTTTCTTGTGATCCAGACAAAATGATTAATTCACAAGCTAAATATTTAGTTTACAAAATATATATTTAGCTCTCACATTAAATATTTACATAGAAGGCTAACTATTTAGTTTGCAGACTTAATATTTAGCTATGGGGCTAACTATTTAGCTTTCAAATTAGCTAATATTAGCTTTATAGCTAAAACTAAACATTTAGTATATTTAGCTAAAACTAAATAGCCCTAGCGACCCCACAAGGAATAAGCATGTAACATGATGTGATAAGTGATGGATGGACTTACTGTATAGTTTTCAAACTCCAGTAAATGTTTGGTTCAAAACTAAATATTTATTTACCAAGGTAAATGTTTAAAAATCTCCCTCCACAGTTCTGTTTTTCAGTCTGCGCTTCGATGTGTTGTTGTGAATGTTAAAGGTAAGTCTAATTTTCTACAGTTCTCCTTGTTTACATTTATTTATTTGCTGTTTCGTGAACTGATCGTGTTTCTGCGATTCTGCGGTTTTATTCACAGAACCACCTGCGAATTATATTCATGTTCTAAGAATGAAGATCTCAACCACGCTCTCAATAAAGGACAACAGAAATGCCATCCAAGATTCAGTCAGTAACTATGTTGAGAATAATGTCAAAAAGTAGCAGATTAACTGAACCAGTTTAGATTTTCATTTGTTTATTTTAAATCCACTGCACTGGTTTTTTATTCGCATCCAGTGGATTAACCCAGATTATTAATATATTTTATTTTTGGTTCAGTTATGATCAGTGTTGTCAGTAACGCGTTACTTTGTAACGCGTTACTGACGTCGGAGCACTTTTTTCAGTAACGAGTAATCTAACGCGTTGCTATTTCAAA
>CAEFZX010013011.1:0-13449 GCA_903066825.1 Alfaro cultratus | reverse complement strand
ATATATATGTATAATATAATTGATGAGGTCCAATTGTTGTATTGTTGACATACAATGTCCCCCGTTGTCCCCCCCCCGGGGTTTTTTTTTTTTTTTTTTTTTTTTTTTTTTTTTTTTTTTTTTTTTTTTTTTGGATCGATTTTCAAACTAGTTTTATCCAAACTTTAGGGATTGTGAAATCCATCGAAATGCTTAAAATATGAAACATATAAATGTGAAACTCCAGTTTCCTACACATGTTCACATGGACTATTGTTTTTGCATAATTATTTATGTAAGAAAATATAATTTATCAATGAGTAAAAAGGTATAAAATAACTTTATTTACAGACTGTGCAAATGTTGAAACTATTCTTTTATGCTTGTTTGTATTTTGTGGGTTAAATATGGTCAAATTACAACGACAAACTTTGGTCTATTTCATTAAGATTTTACATGACATAGCTACTAGGACAAATGATTATTTAATCGCAAAAGGAGAATTATTTGTGTTTTTTAATGTTCTTTTTACAAATTAAAATCTGAAGGTGAGCCATGCATTTGGATTTAGCACCTTTAACTTGATACCTTTAAAAGTTACTGCAACCAGTGTACAAAAGTCACCTAACTAGTGAATAGAGTAATTGTAATTCTGTGTGTAATTCTCTCAGTATAAATGCAGTTTGTTTTATGATGGTTTCAGAAGTTTGTTAGAGAATATTAGTGCTCAGAGTTGATGGTAAGCTGGATTGAGTTAAATACAAGACAATATTGGAAGGCAACTTGTTAAAGGCTGCAAAAGTATTGAAATGGCGTGAAGGTTCATCTCTCAGCAGGATAACATCCCAAAAATATTTAAGCAGAACCACAATATAATGGTTCAGATTGCAGCATCAACTTACTTTGGAATGTCCCAATCAAAGTCCAGACTTCAATTCACTTAGTCTGAGTCAAGACTTTAAAATTTAAGGCCACTGTCCTTCACTATCTGTCTATACTATAGTCAACAATGAAAGAACAAGAAATACTCTTTTGACTCTGAATATGTAAAGTTGGTAAAGACTTACTCCCAAAAAACTTACAGCTAACATTGCAGCAACAGTTGGGACTACAAAGTATTGACTAAAGTGTGTTAAATAAGTTCACACTAAACTTTCCTAAATTGTAATTTATAAAATGTTTGAAAACCATCATGTTCTTCACAATTGTGCACTGACAATCATTTAAAACTCAGGTTAATTGCAATAAGGTTTGTGGTTGTAATGTGATCAAATGTGGGAAGATTCAAGGGGCATGAAAGTTTTGTTAAGGCATTTACTCATATCTACTCAGGTAGATTGTTTTAATAAACTCTCCACTGCAGAAACAAAATACCTTATAGGTGTCAACTAAGGCCTTTTTACTACTCAAGGTATACTCATAACTTAATTGGAGCAAAATTTTTGTGCTTTTTTAAAAGAATACCTCTTCTGGTTTTTGTACCAAGCATATTCTATATTATAGCAGATGTCAAATAAATTCAATAAATTCTAATGTATAACATTAAAGCTTTTGAATAAAGCAACAGGGATTACATACTACATTAAGTTTTCTCAAAATTCATGATTATGAAAATGTGTCTGGTGTACTATTAGAACCATTGACTTATTCCCTGCTTATTTCATACAATTTCATTTCACATGCATGCAAGTCCCTTAAAGAGCTCAAATATTGAATCACAAAGTCATGTCACTACCTTTGCGAATATTTCAAGACAACCATCCAAATTTATACATGGTATTATTGCACTTACTCTCTTGAGCAACCTACTCTTATCAATAAAGGCACTGTGTTATGGCCTGCTTTAGACCACACAAACAAAGGAGGCCTTTAAAAAACCCAGTCTGAAAACCTGATCATCAGCCCTATTTTGCCATAATCTCTTTCACCTGTCATATTAAAGCAGAACAAACTAACTAACTTTATAAAAGGATCTGTTTTCTATTTTAGATGTTTTGTTCTGGATATGCTGGTGATGATGTCATCTCTAAGCACCGCAGCAGGTTAAAAGGCCAACTGCTGACCAACAAGTGCAGACTTCAGATCATAAAGAGGCACCGGTTTATTGCCTTTCCCAAGAAGTGTTGGCGTCACTGCAGGCTATAAAAAGAGAATTCCCACTGGGACCCTATGCCCACAGTCGCCCTCCACCCCAGGCCTCGCACACCCCTTCAATTCTGCCAGGAGATTCCACGAGACAGCCATAGCATTTCCATGGCAACAGTCACTAAAAGAATCGGGGGTGACTGTGTCAAGAGATGCAGCAAGAGGCAGTTTTATACAAGAGGGAGGGGGAAATGAAGGTCACAAGAGGGGTTGTTATTGTGGATGAATGGAGAGTAAAAGTTTTCAATGCAAGCACATAGTAAGGCCTTGACATAGAATTAAACTTTTCATATTTTGCCATATTACAAACCAAAAAGTATTTTATCAGGACTTTATGAGGAAACCATAAAAAGTAAAGTTTGCAAATTGTCATGAGGAATAAAGAGGATGCAGAAAACATATGGAAAATATGCTCCAATCAGATGAAACCAAACTTTTTGGAATTAATTAAAATTATCATATTTGTGGGAAAACTAACACTGGACATCAACTTGAACACACCATGATCACTGATGAAACACAGCAGAAGTATCTTTTCCTCAGTATGCAACATAATCACAAACAATGAAAGACAGAGGGCACTACATTCAAGACATTACTGGAAGACAATTTGTTAGGAGACTCAAAAAAGTTCTCCAAAGACCCGTTTGTGATTGCACCCAAAAGAGGTTCTACAACATTTGGACTCCAGCTAGGCTAAACCTTTACAACTCTATTTGTAATAGATGTAAACAACATATCCTTTTCCTTCTACAGTAATTTGTGTTGGCATATCGCACAAAAAGTTAAATACATTGATACAAGTGGTTGTATTGGGACAAAATGTGGAAAAAGCACTGTGCATATTATACAAGAGCCTTCCAAAAACTGAAGACACTTCTTTTCACAATAATGTCTTTATTATTTCTTTGACTTTTTCTTTTATACAAATACATATCTCAAAGTGAATAATTATACTCAATAAAGTTATAGATTTTTATATAAAATAAAAATACAGTAACCATCTCTTCAGGCCTCTTTTCAGTTTTGTAAAGTGCAGCTTTTTTCTTGAGGCCAATTGGCAACAAAATTAACTGTCCAATATAGTACCAGGTTCAAGTTAAAAAACCCTGATTACTCAGGTATCGGCCACAGTGTGCATAACATTTGGATTACTTTCTTGAAAACTGCTTTTCTACCCACAATATCAATTAAAACAACGTCCTAAAGTGAAATGTTTCTCTAAGTGTTAAGGCTGTTCTACTGCAAGAGGTCTTCTATTGATGTCCTACTGCCTGCAAAGGACATAAACAAATGTAAAAAGAGGTAGATTGTAGAAAATGCACTACCCTGCTAAAGTATAAAAGACAAGATATAAAGTATTTCAAAAGCTCTCAGTGGCAAATCAAAAAATAAACCAGACACTCAAATAGACAAAAGATTTTACGTAAGATTAATTGAAATCAACTCAATGTTTAGTTAAAACTGAAAAATACCTAGAAATTCATACAGGCATGGAGAATTTCACAGCAAAACCTTCCATCATCTCCACAAGGGCTGAGCTGTAGTAGCCCGGGGCATTTTGAGACCAGGTATCCGGGAAGCAGCTGGAGTTTTAGGGTTAGCAGGTGAGTTGCCGGCACAGGTTGTTGTCTTAGCTGATTTACTGCGGGCAGCTGAAATGACAGCTGTGCGTATGTTCTTGGCAGTGGCCGAGGATGGGCTGCTAGCTGTCCGCGACTGGGATGGCAGTTGACACTCAGAGTTTGGAGCAACACGTTTGGACACACGAGTGGGAGCTCCTCTAATAAAGGTAGATTGAGTGCTGCCACAGACCTTCTCTTGTGGAGTTCTGTCTGAAGACCTCAGAGTCAAAGTGGACTTCTCTGTAATATGTGACTCATTTGCAATTCTCTCCCGTGTACTGGTACTTCGCTTCACTTCCGCCTGAGCTATAGTTGGTCGAACAGAAGAAGACGAGCGAGCTGAAGCGCTGCGGGAAATGGACGGACGTGCAGATAGTGGTGGGTTAGCAGGCGCTGGAGCTCCGTTGGAAGACTCAGTTTTGGAGAGCACTCGGGGTATGCCTGTGCTGTTGGAAGGGACTGTCCGTGACACAAACCCCCTCTTTGCCCCAATACCACTACGCATCAGGGTCTTCACAGTTCTAGCATCTTCTTTTGGTGCAATAGACACTGGAGCAATCCCCTCGTGCAGGTTGACATCCCTCTCCTTCCTCCACTTTGAACAAAGACTCGGCGAAGGTCGTGGAAGTGGAGAGGTTGGGGGAGTTAGTGTCTCATATGACCTCAAACCTTTTACCAGAGTATGACACTCCAGTGTTTCACCAACACGTGAGAATGACCTGGCAGTCTCTTTATCTGCAGTTGGCAAATCAGAGGCCTCCTTTGGCTGTGAATGACCAAACTCTGGCAGACTGGAGGGCATCCAGTCCTCCTTTACTGGAGTTAAAACCCCTCCAGTTTCTCCGTCTTTTGTTAAACTTGCATCAGGTAAAGATGTTGTGGCACTTATTTTAACTGTTGGACTGTACTTTGTCTGTAGCTGGAATGATACTTCCTCTGCAGATGACTGTAATTTGGTCCCAGTCTTTGTATTTCTGTCAGAAAGTGTTCCACAGCTGTTATTGGACTCATGAACTGAAGAGCTTCCAGATTTACTTTGAGTAGAACAATTACTATTGGACAGCCTACGTCTGTGAGCAGAGGTCTGGCTTTTCACACCTTGGGCTGATGTATTGGTACTTACTGCAGCAGACTCTATACTAGAACTGTTCAAAGTCATGTTTTCAGGAGAAAAATCTGCCTTTTCTTTGTGTCCTGTTTTTTTCAGTTGGTCATGTAGAGAGTAAGAAATGCTCTCAGGCCCATACTGCTTCATAGTGAAGCTTTTTTCATGTTGAGAAGAACTAAATACTGCAATGTGCGAGTCTTTTACTGCCTCCATTCTCTGTTTCGACATTCTCATCCCTCTTTCCAGAACAGACTCTTGGTCAAAGGAGCATCCTCCATCAGTCTCTGGCGAACTGCAAAGTATAGCACTGGTTTTGTGGTCCGAGGAACTGTTTGAGTGATAATCAGTGGATGTCGGACTACTCCCCAAGACCGGAAAGCTCTTGAGAATAGATGAACTGTTGAGATGGGTGTCATTTTGAATGTGGTGTGTGAATCTACGAGAATCAGTGGTTCTAAGACTACGGCGATTCCAGGTATAGTTCAGGTTCTGCTCTAAAAGTCTCTCCAGTTCATCTTGGTTTTCTTGACAGTGAGGCTCTCTGGCAAGACTCAGCCCCAGGTCCAGCCCTGTACAAACGGCAAGAGACCGACGCTTTTCCACAATCTCTCGTTGACGTTCTAGACGTTTCTGCTCCTTGAGGTCCCGTTCCTCATTTTCCTATTTTAAAATGGAAGAAAAATTAATATCAGTCATTATAAAGTGATCAACAGAGCAGTTGGGTTTTTGTGACCTTCCAAGGCATCTCACCTGAACAGCTCTTTGGAACCGATGGCAAAACAAATGGAAAACCTTGCACGCCTCCTCTAGCTTGAAAGTGCTGTCATCTTCACAGAAAAACTCCATCAATGCTTGACTCGACATCCTCATACCCTCTACCTCGTCATCAGCCTCTTTCAATCGCTCATCAGCCCTCTGAACACAGATAACACACATTTTCAGACACAGATTTTCATTCATATTGATCTTCATTTCTAACCAGATGTCAAACCAGTGACGTATACCTCCAGAAAGGATTGTGCCTGTTGCTTAATCTCTGTCTCATTCTCTACATTTGTCTTCAGTTCAGACACTCTGCCTTTTAACTTTGCCAGGTCATCTAGCACAGCTTCTTCACACAACCTGAAGACAAACAATAAGCACTGTTGTAACTCTTGTATGTCTAAAAAAAGACTGCATGTCTAAAACGGAAAGAAAAGAGATAAAACTGAGTAAAAACCGTGTTTGCAAAATCCAAAGTGGAAATACAGACATGGCTTCAAACCTTTATTAGATATATACACAGTTTTGAAAAACCCATTAGCTCAAATGTTGGCTCGGAGTAGCAGTTTTGTCTTAACACACTTTCACACTAGCAACTAACTACAGCTGCAAAGCGAGGGAGTGATTAAATAATGCAGTGTATTGCAATGCATTACTCCTTGTAGACTACAAGGAGATATTGTTGTTTCTGAGTGGGCTTTGTATGTTCCCTCAGAACTAATCACCAGAGAATCCAGGATTCAACAGGATCCAAGGTTTGGGAAGAGACTGACCTGGAGGCAGAGCCAACGTGGCCTAGTTGGCAGGGAAAAGAAAGTAAACTCTGGTCTTTTTTCACAGCTTCCTGTGGAGACGAAAACAATTGATTATCTTCTCCATTGTCTGAAAGGATACAATACGCAAGTTGCAAAAAGATGACAATGAATGCACTCTGTGGAGCTTTTGGTTTCAAGAGAATACTTTGGCATTGTTTTGTACTTTGCTGCATAACATAATTTCTTCTTATAAGAGCTCTTCTACCTTTTTATTATATCTAGCTTTTCAAATGGGAAAAAGTGAAAAGTGTAGGCCCAGTGACCTGCAGGAGGCACCTATTTTTCAAGCATGTAGAGTACAAAAGTTGACAAGTTGTTACTCTAGACTGTTTCATTGTGATTTTCAACAAACTACTTGAGTATTAAGTAGTTTGTACTTAATACAAACTAAGTATTTGGCCCTCAACAAACCAATGGAAACATTTTTTTTTAAATGGAGCAAAAGTCCTGAGGTTGGGATTCAAAACTCACATTATGTCACTGAAAATGTTTCTTACAGTGAATCCACCCCAAACTGAATGAGCCTAATTTATAAAAGCCAATTCAAACAACAGCTAATGTCAACAAGTTTGAGTAATGACCAGTATTGCTGACCTCTGACCTGCATTTTCACAGGAATTATACACATTTGTTTCAGGAGGCTCTATAAACACCAGCTGGTTACATTAAAAGACCAAAGGATGTTTATAAACAAAGTTACAAAATGTGTTTATGAATTCAAGTTAAAATAGTCAGTGACTATCAAAGCAGGTATTATGTGCTATTGTACTCTTATGACTATATTAATACAAAAACCAAGATGATGACAAAGACCTTGTTATAATCCAAGAAGATGCACACCCTGTCCAGGTGCACCTTTGACAGGCTGTTAGTCCAGCACAGATCTACTATTAGCACAAAGACATACAGGACAGGCAACCATGTACAAATGCGTTCCCAAATAAGTGCAACTTAGAGTGGTCAACACATCGGCACATGTTTTTGTAAGCTTGAATGATGCTTTTTACTGGGAGAAAATCTCCATATACATTGGGAGAACATGCAAACTGCTCCCAGAGGTACCCTGGTCTGTATTCAAATTGCTGTTTTAGGCAACAGTGCTACCAACTCTACCTACTGGTGAAACAAGACTCTCCCCTCTCAACTTTATCGAATAATTCAGAACATACCATAGCAACGAAATGCAGCAAATTCATGCCTGGCTTGTTGGCTTTGGTGTCTGCCAATTTGAGAAGTGATGAAATTCGAAAACCAGCCGCATTCCCTGAATATCCACCCTGAAAAGAAATGCAGACAACTTTAAACAACAGATGAAAACCTCGAATGCAAATCTCAATCACCAGCTGAAGCATAAACCAAAAATAGCTGATCTTGCATTTTCAGAACCATCCAGTAACTGAACGACTGACTTGCTACTCACAGCATTCATGTAGTTCCCCGCTTTCAGCACCAGACGGAGGATGGAGTGCAATTCGGGACAGCTCAGCAGTTCTAGGAGTGTAAAGACAGTCAATATTGTGCCTTAGGGCTTAAGTAATGACAATTAATCTGTATCCAGCTGACATCAAGGCCATGAAACAAGTCAGCAACTTTTATCCCCCCAAAAATAGCAGTGCATGCAGGTTTCTAGTTAGCCTGAATGCTAAATAGCTTATCTCATTTCCACAGTGGCGCCTGACAACCACTCAAGACTAAACACAAGAATTTTAGCAGGCCTATACAGTCCCAAGTCTTAATGGTGGTGGAGTACACAACTCCCTGCTGTTACTTTACCTCTTGCCGCCTCCCTGAGACATCTGGCTGCCACACACAGAGAGGTCAGAGCGGGGTCAAACTCTTGTTGTAGGATCATGGCATCCAGACGGAGCCGAAAACTGGTGAAAGAAAAATGAGTAAGACAGATCGATCAGCAAGAAGGGTTGACTGATGAGACAAAAAGGCACTCGAGATCATTCTTCTATTCAACAAACATGACAAGGTTGAGTAAAGAAGGCTGAGGCAGAGTGAAAAAGTAACAAAAATGTATTGGGATGGATGTACATCTGTATGTTTTGCTGAGGGTGTACCTGGGAACTTCCATTAAAAGCAACATGAAAAGATCAGGCTCTCCGAGACAGCTCTGTTCTCCGCAGAACCTCCTAAGGCGACATTCCTGAAAGAAAGAAAAAAGATATACGCTGTAAAAAAAAACAAAAAACAACTTGTTAAGATTCAGGTCCAATATATTTCAGCAGGATCTTCGTCTGGAAACAGACCACATCATACAAAGTGGTGTAATGGCAAACTTTTGATCATCCTAACTAAAGCCAGATGAGTAAGGGGAGCAGGGTGGGGGAAGGTGAAAAGGAAGCAGACTGTCAGTCGTTGTATTTGCACGCTAGATTAAACCTTTTACCTCCTCGCTGTCAGGAAGCAGTTTGGAGAGCTCTGCGAGCTTCTCTGCTCCGTAACGATCTCCAACACCATGCCTGATGTCTTCAATGATCTCCTTAGCTGGCCTGTGAAAAGAAATGCACCTGCTCATTTCACATTGCCAGCTTAAGAAAAACAGAAAACTAGATGCGTGCCATGTAAGACGAAACGTCTGACGCAACAATAATAAAAGAAAGTGCGTAGAATACAAACAAAAGGCAGACATGCTCAGGAGACAACCGAGGACTTTGATGTGTCATGAGGAGGGACTGAAACCGAGACAACCGTTTAACCTCTGCCTTACTTTCTCAGAATGAGACCAGAATTTACTATTCCAGTAATTTTTCATTATTTTCCCCTTCTGTTACATTCCCCCACCGATGATCATGCTACAGAGAGTAATTCTTGTCGACCAGTTCATCTTATTCTTATCTAATACTATCAAAGAATCAATTTTTTAAGGAACGTTCTTTCTGAATTGCTAATCTACTGGAAACAAAACCCTGAATGCAGTGACGTAAATAAAAACCAAAAATTAAATGATATTAAAGTCTCTATTGGACAAAGAAAACACCAAACCAGATTTTGTTTAAACTGCAATTGCACTAACAAAACTTTTACTGTGTCATTCTTTGTGACAGACTGGAAACAGACGCCCAACAAGACAAATACCTGTATACAGATGAGAGTCTTTTCACAAAAAAAAGGCTTTTTCCTGCAAGTCCCAACAAATCTAGTTTAGAAAAGAAAGCATCTCCAGTTGAGAATCTCATGGTGGCATGGAAGAATTGAAACCTGGCACTTTCCATGACTCTGTGAGCAAGCATTGCATAATTGTCGACACAATAGTTCAGGGTGTCCTAGAGGTTAGTGTATTTAGCTCACTTAAATGGTTATGAAACAACTCTTTCCATTATAATAGGTGCAGCTTTAAACCACACAAAGAAGGTCTTAGGGGATGGCTGACAAAGACAACCCACTGGTGGTTTCTCAGTTAGCAGGGGCAGATTTAAGATGAGGCATTCTTTACGGGCATCAGCAGGTGTCACCTCGGTCTCCTAGAGAGCTACTTACTCATAGGCCTCCTTAAAACTCCAGCTGCTTAGGGTGCTCAGTCCCTAGCAAAACACCAGACATCCCCTTCTCTGAAGGGGTTTCACACCTCTGACACCTGTTAACATCTGACATATGGCTGCTTTCTGCAGTTCAAGTCAAGTACTAATCCCTTGAATTCATTTGGAGACATTGGTATTCCCTCTTTTTCTGAACCTACTTTTAGTTTGGTTTAATTTGGTAAAATGCAGGAGAAAAGCCTTAGTGTAATAGCTAAGATGTAAGGTTTGCAAGGCACTTTCTTTACTTATGATTGTGTACAAACAAGGTTCTCAAAATACTTTTTCCCCATTAACTTTTTCTGTGCACATATTAAAATATATCAGGTCAAATAAATGTTTATGTCAGGCAAAGATAAGAAGTCAAGTAGTCTGATGGTTCTTTGGTGCCTGAAAACCTGGACAACTTTTTGATATCCAGAGAAAAGTTAGTGATCTTAAGCTTAAGTGCAGTGGGGTTATGTCACAGTACAATGATCCAAAGTACAAAACAGTTCCATTGCCGAGTGGCACAAAAAAAACCCATCCAAAAAACAGGATTTGGAGTGGCCTAGTCAAAATCCAGACTTAAACCCAATTGAGATGCTGTGGCATAATACAATTGTGCAAAAAAAGTGGCCCAAAATTTATTCCCAGACTCACTGAGCGTAACCGCAAACACTCGGTAGCCGTTGTTGCAGCCAAGAGTGGAACAACCTGTTCATGGTTTGTAGAGGACAATTATTTTTTCCACACTGGTGCAAGTTGGTTTAGGCTTCTTTCAGTTTTTAATAAAGACTTATTTCAAAATTTCATTTTACATTTATTCTGGTTGCCTTTCATATTAAAATATATATGATGAGCTGAAACATTTAAGTCTGACAAAAAAAAAAAAAACAACAAACAAAACATTTGTAGTGCTGTAAAAACATTCTGTTCAACGTAAAGTCCAGTTCCAATGATCAATAAGTCAAAACCTGCATAATAAATCAGATGCATTAATACTATTACTGTATAAAAGTTCCCACAGAACTTTCTGGACTGCAATTCAGATTATAATTTAAGAAACGGTATCTGTGCCTGTAATACAAGCAACGCTTGTTTGATTGCAGCATAAAATGTTTATTAAGTCATTAAGAAACTATAGCTACATTGTTTTTTATGCTGAAACAGAAGAAGCACATTTTAAAACCTTGTTGCTGAGATGGATACAATAAATCTCACTATATTGGGTGTATGTTTGCTATGAACCCCATTAACACTACTATCATGCACCACTAATAAAGTTCCAACGACATAGAAAGAAAGGAGCAGTAAATCTTTAACTTTGATCAGTTAAAAACTTCAAATCTATAAAGGAGTTACGAATCTTACATTTTGAATTGCCGCAGAAATATTCCTATGTTCATGCTGCGCTTGGAATCCAGTAGGAAAATCTGCAATGAAGAATAGAACACACACACCCACTTAAGACCAAGAACACCAAGCAAAAATGCCAAAACGTTTGTTGCCGTTTAAACGGTCTGACCTCTCCCAGGCTATTCTGCGGGGATCTGCACCGTAGCAGCGCCGAACGTCGCCGCAGCGCCACAGTTCTGTCCCTTGGCTTGCTGTCCTTCTGCCCAAACAACTCATCCAGAGAATGGAGGTCAATAGGAAACTCATCCTCGTCGGGGGCCGCACCACTCCACACGCTCTTCCTGCCTTCCACTTTCTCTTTGGGGATACGCTCCCAGTTCAGCTTCCTCAGCCGACTCTGACGTACAGTATCTGCCCGGCTAAAAGGTGAGGAGGATGCAGGCAGCGGTGGGGGAGGAGGTGGAGGAGGAGGTGGAGGTGGTGGTCCTTGAGGGGCAGCCAGCACCTGACGTGACTCCATGGCTGTCACTACCACGGCATCGGCAGTGGGCTTAGTTCCATGAAAGGCATGAGATTCCTTGACGGCCACAGTCAGGTTGATGTGCATAGAGGCTGTCTGGTAGTTAGAGTACGGGGTTACCACAGGTGAGCAGGCTTTGCGGCCTTGCTCTAGAGAAGTCTTTTTGCTCTTGGTCCAAGTTCAATCCATAAAGTCTAGGACACAAAACAGATTCAAAACTGGAATTATAAATAAAGAAATCAAACCAGCTAAAATGTTGATGACTTGCATGAAATGTGGTTTCATTTATTATTTTATTTTCAACCTGCTTTTCGTGCAAAAGATTCCCCTGGTCTAGAAATCCAGCCGGTGACTCAACTTTCACTGGAAATATCAAAGTATTTTTACAAGAAAGTATAAGGAAGGCAAGATGAGCTCTTCCCATATGTGGGTTGTTTGAACAGCTTGTCTCATCCTGTTCAGTTTCACCTCATTGCATGTGCACACACACAGGCACTCTTCCATCATACATCTTCCTTTCTAATTATAAAACAACGAGACACCAAAGGCAAGCAAAGACGAAAAAGTTAACCAAACAAACAAATGAAGGGTCAGAAGCACCACAGAGAAATCATTTTCTTACCTACATCTGAAAGACACACACAAGTTCTAGACTGGAACAGTGACACATTTGGTTGTTTTTTTTTTGTTTACTTCCAGTAAAAATCAGTATTAATTATGCATTTTTTGTCTCGGCGTTTGACATACAATTTCTTCATCTCTTGCGATATCTGCCATGAGTCATAGCTTTCGGAAAACTACAGGCCAATCAGATGGCCAATCTGTTTCATGGAGATCCGCATGAACACGCTGCAAAAGCCACAGCCAACAATCTAGTCGTGATCAACTCATGAGATCTATATCTAGACACCATTTAATGGGACCTGCATCCTCATAGCTGAAGAATATCATGCGAGAAAATTCGTGCATTACTTTACATGTGTTTTTTTTTAATGCGTTGCAGGGGATAGAAAAAGAGTAGAACAGTCTGAAATAGTTTAGAATAGACTTTTTGCATGTTGCCATTTGTTGTAAAGTAGTATTCCACGAAATGTTGTTTATTCCAGCAAAATGTAAGACACCCAACGATATTTCAGCTTAGTTTTAAGTAAAATAAAAATCACATTGCTTTGCTCATTTTCGTTTCTCCTTCAGAACCAAGTCAGGTTGTTTTGTTTGACTTACCTGATGGCCACAGAAGTGAGTCTAAAAGCCGATATAAAAACCCACGACCACCGACATCGGCTCCATACGGCTACGCTGACTTTGTCTGTAAATTCCTTTATTCCTAAAAACTTATTGCGCCTCGCTCGCTGCAATCTCGCGTCCTCCTCAACTTATAGGGAAACTTCCACACTGCTCCATCGCGAGCGCGCAGGCGCGCGCACCCCCACATTCATGTGCACTTTTCTCCCGCATCCTCCCATTTTTCCCATGGGCGGACTGAGGGTTGTCAGGTGGGATGAGGTCAGTCTGCAACCTTCATCAGCTATCACGCTTCGAGCATGTCGATATCCACGGGAATGTGTGGGATATCTATAATGAAACGTGTGACTTTCCAAGTAATATTCAGTCAAGTTCTAAAACTATATAT
>CAEFZX010013007.1:0-38215 GCA_903066825.1 Alfaro cultratus | reverse complement strand
AGAGACAGAGAGAGAAGAGAGAGAGGAGAGAGAGAGAGAGAGGGGGGAAGAGAGAGAGAGAGAGAGAGAAGAGAGAGAAGAGAGAGAAGAGAGAGAGGAGAGAGAGAGGGAGAGGAGAGAGAGAGAGGAGAGAGAGGAGAGAGAAGAGAGAGAGAGAGGGAGAGAGGGAGAAGAGAGCGAGAAGGAGAGAGACAGAGAGAGGAGAGAGAGAGAAGGAGAGAGACAGAGAGAGGAGAGAGAGAGACAAGAGAGAAGAGAGAGAGGGAGGGAGAAGAGAGAGAGACAAGAGAGAAGAGAGAGAGGGAGAGAGAGAGGGAGAAGAGAGAGAGAAGGAGAGAGAGAGAGAGAGAAGAGAGAGAGAGAGAGAGGAGAGAGAGAGGGAGAGAGACAGAGAGAAGAGAGAGAGGGAGAGAGAAGAGAGAGAGAGACAAGAGAAAGAAGAGACAGAGAAGGAGAGAGGAGAGAGACAGGAGAGAGAAGAGAGAGACAGAGAGGGAGAGAGGGAGAAGAGAGAGAGAAGGAGAGAGACAGAGAGGGAGAAGAGAGAGGGAGAGAGAGAGACAGGAGAGAGGAGAGAGACAGAGAGGGAAAAGAGAGAGAGGAAGCGAGAGAGAGAGACAGGGGAGAGAAGGAGAGAGGAGAGAGAAGAGAGAGAGACAGGAGAGAGAAGGAGACAGCAGAGAGAAGGAGAGAGGAGAGAGGAGAGAGAGAAGAGAGAGACAGAGAGGGAGGAGAGAGGGAGAGAGAGAGAAGGAGAGACAGGAGAGAGAAGGAGAGAGACAGAGAGGAGAGAGACGGAGAGAAGAAAGAGAGAGAAGAGAGACACTGAAGCTGATCAGCAGAACATGACGGTTCTGGTGGTTCTGAACCCCCAGTTGAGTTCTTTCTGTGTGGACCGGCCCGGTTCTGTTGGTGCTCTTAACAGATCTGTGTTGGTTCCATCTGTGGTTCTAAGATGGTTTCCCTAACCCTACCTGTTGACTGGGTTGGGCTTTATATGGAAGTCTATGGAACACCAGTCTGATGCCTCATCTGGACCAGAACCAGCTGACCTGTTTACAGCAGAACTCTTGAGTGGGAGGAGTAGATTATGGTAGTTGACCCCGTTGCCAGGTGATGTAAAAGTCGTTGCAAGGTGTGGTAGACCCAATTGCTAGGTGGCTAACCCCATTGATAACTTTGGTTGACCCCGTTCCTAGGTGATAGACCATGTTGCCAGGCAGCTAAACCCGCTGCTAGCGAGGCGGCGCCCGCTGCTAGCGAGGCGGCGCCCGCTGCTAGCGAGGCGGCGCCCGCTGCTAGCGAGGCGGCGCCCGCTGCTAGCGAGGCGGCGCCCCCTGCGCTGCTAGCGAGGCGCCCCCTGCGCTAGCAGTGTTCTCAGTGAATGATGCGTTCCTAACAGTCACTGAGACACAGAGCTGAAATAGTTTGATGCTTTTATTAGAAAACAGGTTTTATTTACAGAACATAGGGGGAGCTGCAGCCTCTCTGCAGCAAACAGAGGAAGCAGGAGCTTCCTTCAGAAATCATCTCCATGGCCACCTGGCCACGCCAGGTGCGTTCAGGTGAAGGTGGGTGGCATCCTCCTCCATAGACCTCCACAAAGGCAGTTCTTGATCCAGCGCTGCTCCCACTGCTTCATGGCGTTCGTCTTGTTGGGGGAGCGAAGCATCGTCACGCAGCCACACCTGTAGGGGTCACAGGTTACGGGGGCTCCAATTGATCAGGTACTGCAATGACATCACTTCCTGTGGACTCACCTGGTGCAGGCTTTGCTCTCCTCGGTGGGGCTGACACCCATGTGAATGCAGCGCAGGTTGTCCATCTTCTGAGCTCCAGGACTCCTGAACATAAACACAGGTGAGCTCACCTGCAGCCAGAGCCCTGCTCTGCAGCGGGCCAGGTGAGGTTTACCTGGTGAACACATCCAGGGGGGCGGAGCCTCCCGCGCCCTGCAGCGACGAGGCTTTCCCAAACTGCAGCCGCAGCGGCAGCTTCCCTTGCAGCTTCACGATGATGCCGTCGTTAACTGGGAGCCAGTCCATACTGGGAACCAGCAGCTGACTGGGCAGCAGACAGCACTCATCTATCAGGCTCTCGTCAGGTTCCTGTGGAGGGCCGTCGTCCCGCGCTGCCAATCAGGGGACAGGAGGGGGAGCTTAAAGTCAGATGCCCATCAATGAAACCATAACATCTGATTTATGTAAAACCACTGAAGCTTTGCTTTCCCCAACATCCCTGAACGCACCACCGTCCCTCCATGTTACAGTCATACATATCAGAGTGACATGCTGCGCCAGCGAGCAAGGTGTGGTGTTGCGGCGGCTGCCTTACAGCACAGCCACAGCTTGGTGAGCAGCCGGAACAGCAGCTGCATGCTGTCCTGGTTGTCCGACATGGCGGTGAAGGTGGGCAGGCAGCCGGGCTTCAGCAGGCCCCAGATCCGGATCATCACCAGCATCTCCCGCAGCATTCCCAGCGACGACCCGTCTCTCATGAAGCCGAACCCGGGCCGCACCGCCGAGCCCTGCGGGAGGACAGGTCAGGGGTCAACGGCTCTCACCTTGGCTTAATGAGGCAGCTGCAGGGTAAGCCGCAGTGAGGTCACCCACCTGGCTCACCTGGTTGGGCAGGTTGGCCAGCAGGTAGAGGACAAAGTCTCCCACCCACTGGATGAGCTGCTGCAGGGACTGCAGGGGGGGTCCGTCCAGGACGAACTCCTCTGTCTTCAGGTTGATCATCACCTTATCGATGTCTGAGGACACATGCCGCTCAGGTCAGACGCCGCTCGCCTGGCCCGGCGGCCGCTCGCCTGGCGCTTACCTGTGTCGGTGTTCTTGGCGCAGATCTCAGTCAGCCGGTCGCCCGGACTCTTGTCCGGCGTGTTGAGGACATGCGGACGTAGCAGGGACTTCAGGGTGGAGCTGATAGCGATGAGCAGCAACTTGGCGTGGAAGTCGCATGCCCGGGCCGCTGTCGCCGTGGAGAGTTTGCAGAGAGACGCCTTGACGGCTACGATGCGCGTGGCCAGAACCTGCAGACATCAGAGATCAGCAGAAAGAGGACGCGCGGCGGCGGGGGCCATGCGGTGCTGACCTGCTGGAGCGCCTGGTTCTGCCGCATGTACTCCTCATGAAGCTTCTCCACCAGGTTGTGCACCATGCTGGGCTGCACGTGCAGCAGCACGTCCCACCAGTCATACCCTGTCACCATGCAGTACTCCAGCAGGAACAGCAGGTGACGCAGCGTGGTGTTCATGTCCAGCACCTGGCCCATAGAGGGCGACACGCGCAGCATGTGGAGCTGAGGACAAACAGCAGGACAAAAGGTTTCCTCTGAAGAGATTCAGCCTCACGTGCTAACAGATGGAGACGGGCCTCACCTTGCCGTGGCCGTCCACCCCGGCCAGCGCCAGCGAGGTCCAGGAGAACTGCAGCGCCTTGAAGTGGAGGGCGGGGCCGGCGGTACGGGGGCGCTTGATGGCAGCGTCGTCCCCGGGCCGCTGAGCAGAGCCATAGAACACGCCCATGGTGTGGAGGGACAGGCGGTGCAGGATCTGGATGCTGCCGTCGTGGAATGCCAGGGCCAGACCTGCAACCAGAACCAGACTGGGTCACAGAGGGCCGGACCGGGCCGAGGACGGGTCCGGGATGCGCAGGTTCCTCACCCAAACCGGGGCAGAACTTGGTGTCCGACGCCACCTTCAGGTCGGTGTTGGAGATGGAGATGGGCAGCTTGGGCAGCGCCACAGCAGAGACGCGCTCCAGGTCGCCGGTGGTCGTCAGGATGCGCCACTTCAAGATGGTCGGCTGCTTCTCACCCACTGCGCAGAGGTCGGGAGGTCAGGGGTCGGGCCGTCAGGGGTCGGGGTCGACGCGGGGAGGTGGGTCTTACCGACTGGAGAGCGGTGCTGGAAGATGTTGTTGACAGGAAGTCCCTCCTTCCTGAGGGACCAGCACTCCACGATGCTGCCACTCTGATTGGACGCGCACAGCAGCACCTGCAACCAACCGGAGGAGCCGTCAGAGAGGGGCCGGTTCTGAC
Organism: Alfaro cultratus; assembly: GCA_903066825.1. Lineage (NCBI taxonomy): Eukaryota > Metazoa > Chordata > Actinopteri > Cyprinodontiformes > Poeciliidae > Alfaro > Alfaro cultratus. The sequence goes on along the minus strand of CAEFZX010013007.1, from coordinate 34,171 downwards.
CTGGCCGGCCCGGCCCGACCCGACCCGACGGTGCTCACCTGCTCAGAGTTCTCCCGGGTTAGGAACTTGAGGTGCGTGACGGCCGGATATTTGTCCCTCCGCAGCGGGTCGGTGGTGCAGCGCAGGAAGAGCGACGGCAGCAGCTCCGTGTCGATGCGGCACTTCTCGCTCACCACGCTCACCACCACCTGCACACACACACAGCCTGGTTATCGTGTGCCTCGCCTGAGCATCATGTTACCGTAGCAACAGTATTGCATCAGCCCTCACCTTATAGAACTGGACCGGTGAGGAGCTGCTGCCGTCGGTCGCCGCCACCACGATGTTCCCGCCACCGGTGAAGGCGATGTCGGCCAGCGCCACGCGACCCCGCAGGCGGCACAGGCTCTCGCTAGCCGTCAGCAGAGCGCCGCCCGGCTTCAGCAGCGAAACCGTCACCAGGCCGCTCACTGTCACCGCCAGCCAGCCTTCCATCGGCTTCCCGCCAAACAGTGTTAGCGACGGTGAGAACTTCACCCGCGAGAACTTTTCTCCAAAGTTGGTGGAGCCAGACTGCAGCGAGAGGACAGGTAAGGCCTGGCCGGCGTCCCGCGCAGCCCACGGCCTCCGGGAAGTGACCTCACCATCTCTACATGCAGCGCCAGCTTGACGCCATTGTGCAGCCAGCTCAGCGCCACGATGGGGTCTCCGTCCACCGAACTGCTCAGGGCGCTCTCCCAGCTGTTCACCAGGTGCTCTGACATCGACCAGCACTGGATCCTGCCGTCGCCGTCCGCCGACAGCAGGCGGGAGCCTTCAGAACCGGGTCAGGACCGGGTTAAAACACATCGAGACAAAATAGAGAACCAGGAAACATCAGAAACCTGCATTTAAAACTCTGCAGAACTGGGTCAGAACCTCCAGGAGTTACAGAACCTGGACAACAGGTGACTTGGGTAAAGCTCACCTGATTGGTCCCACTCCAGACAGGAAATGACTTCACTATGGCCAGAGTTGATGGAGAACACGTCCCACGGATGCTCTGTGTCGATGATGTGGATCATGTGACTAACATCTGGAAGATGAACGGGTTCTGATTGGGTCAGAGTGGGTTCTGATTGGGTCAGAGTGGGTTTTCGAGGGTCTCTGGTCCCTGCCTACCTTTGGTGTCGTCATCGTCGTTCTTCAGGTCGGTGGTGAAGGCCACCAGGTTCCTGCAGGACCAGGAGCTCACCAGTGGGACAGACGGACAGTGGGTGATCTTCGGACGCTTCTCCCAGTCGCACACATACGCCAGCTCCATGACTGAACCACAGAAGAAGAACCAGGACAGGAGGGCGACTCACCTGAGAGAAAATAAACATCTGGTGAGACTTTGTGTTCCAGGTCAGGTCCGTTTACTGGTTCTGATCCTCGTAGGTAAAGCATTCAGTTCTGGTGTAAACTGGGATCGGCCCAGTAGTATTTATCAGAAGGGGTCGCACTGCTTATGGAAACTGGGAAAAGTAATAAATACATTTTCAGATTTAAATCATATTATCCTTTATTAATAGGCTCGGTTTTGATCAATTCAGAATTCCCTTTAAAAGCTGCTCATTTACCCAAGCTAGGTTGGGTCCGTTGGTTTGATTGAATTTTAGCAGAAATCTATACTTATCCTTTATAAGAACAGCCTTTTTAAAGTAAAACTGCAGCCGAACTGGACCCGTTCTCAGGCGGAACCAGGTCCAGAAGATGGAGGTGTTTAAAGTTCGCTGGTTAACCAGTTTAATTCAGTTTTTCAGCAGATGCTAGCATCTTCTAGTTGTTTTTAGCTTACCCGACTGATTCAGCGGCGAGAAAATAAAGAATCTTTTTCAGTCTCAGGAAAAAACAAAACTGTAGAGTAAAACTTTAATATGAATTACAAGGCCGAACTAGGCCGGGTTTAGTAGAACTGACGTCTATTCAACAAATGGAGCTAAAGACGGTGTTGTAAAACAACCAGACTCGGTCCCACCCCCAATCCAACTAAGGCTATACAAACAGCTGCCTGAATGTAAAACTGAATTATTAAAGCATCTCATCAACAAGTTTCACATAAACAGTGTTCCGTTTTCTTTTTGGCGTTAAGTTTAATTTCTCTATAAATAATCTACATTACGCTCTGTTAAACCTGTCTGCTGATTACTGAACAGGCGCCGCGGGCAGCCCGCACTACACGGAGGACCCAGAAACGTATGAGAGGACCATTTTACCCTCAGCGCATTCTGACAGGCTCTTTCAGAAAATGTTTAAAGCGCTCGTGTTTACTACCGTCCACCTACTGGTGTTTTTAATTTAAACTTCTAGGAGATATTTGAGCAGAATAATATTTAAACACTTTAATATTAATGTACATGTTTTCATTCTGCTGAACAAACGGGCAATATCCATCAAACACCACAAAAACGTCAGATATGTTGTTAATAGTTACACTGTGCAATACAAAAACAACGAAACCACCAGTCAGTATTGTAGATGTATTTATTCTTTATTTAATGGAGGAAAAAACTCACAGAGATTAAAATCAGTTTTTTCCAACATTACTGTGGGAGAATTAGCAGAACAGGTTCTCCACCGGCCAATCAGAGCGCACCCTGCTGGTTGGGAAGGACTAGGGGTTACTTGGGATCATCTCCAAATCTGGTTGCTTCTGGTCTGGTGGAGAAACCAGAGGTTCTTAACATGGCTCCACCACCTGTGGGTTGAGTCAGTGATGTCACAGCAGCCTCTGACCTCAGCATGGAAGAAGTTCTGCTCTCTGCAAAGAGGGTCCGTTCTCAAGTCCAGAACCCATCCAGACAAACAGCAGAACTCCAACAATCAACGGATTTTAGGGTTTCACTTATTTTGCTGCATCAATTTCAATCATGAACAGTTACTGACTTCCTGATTAGTTTTGGTAAATTAAAAGTGTCAAAATCAAACTCCTGCTTCGCTCTCTGAGGTTAGACTGAAAGTGACCAGTTGTCTCCACTAGACGTCTACTCAGCAGCTGATTGGATCAGGTGAGAACATCTTGTCTATAAGGGTCCATCAGTTGATGCTGCTGACCCATGACCCTCCTCAGGATTGGTCCACACTTGGTTCTGGAACCAAATCTGGTTCTGATGGTCTCACTGGTTGTCCTGGTTGGCGAACTGTCCAGCCTCCCACAACAGCGCTCTCTGGTTCTTATGACGAACGACTCGAGTGGACTCCACCACCTGAGACAAGAGGCAGAGGGGACATCATGGTGATGAAATAGATGGATGTGGAACCAGTCAGTGAAGTCTTTCAAAATAAAAGTCTCTAGTGACAGGGTCCAAATAACTCAAATTCCTGAAGATCTGCAGGTTGATCCAGAAATCTAGACATGCTAATTAGCCACTTGCTAAACACACGTCATGTCTTCAGCCTATGAGTTGAGAACCAACTGGGCCAGCATCCGCTGGTCCGGCAGAACCATCATTCAAAGTCTAACCGGGTTACAGAAAGCTTAGAGTGCTGATGGTTCAGACCCGGTGAGATGTTCAAAACCTTTTGGATTTAAACTCCTTTTATGACCACAGTTTCATCTCCACGTCTCCCTCTGCTGTAGGACCAGTCAGTCCGGAGAACTGGACCGGCTGACGGTTCTGTTTGACCCGGATCTACAGAATTATCGCAGAAATCTTCAGAATGTTGCTGAAGAGACGTTTAGGCGGGAATCACCATAGCAACCAATGACTCAACTTCTTTGCATCATGGCTGCCTCCATAGACCCAGTAAACCAAAACCATCGGGTCAGAACCTCTTAAACAATTGAGGACTAAACATTCTGGGTTCTACAGAAACTCTCAAATAGCTTTTCAGAATAAAGCTCACAGATTCCCTTCAAGGTAAAAGTACTGCTCCGTAATGGATTGGGCCAGGTTCTCTAGAGGTTCTGTGGACACTTTGAGTCTGTTGATTATCTTGTGTTCTAGCTGGGGTTGGTTCTGTAACTGGAGTAACTGGTTTCCATCCTGCACCATTTCAGGGTCTCCAGTGCTTACCTCATTGTTGATGTCATCAACCGGCTGGATTCCTGCGTACTGAAAGACAAACATCTTCAGACAGGAAGTCCCACCTCTCAGGCTGAGACTACCAAAATAAGAGCAGGAGACTCACAGCGCTCTCTTCCAGCTTCAGCTTGGCTCGTTGTTCCTCAAAGTCCTGCAGCAGCGTCTCCGTCAAACCTCGAGGAACCGTCCGGACCGCCAGTGACGAGGAAGTGGCCGGGGACGCCGAGGAGGCCCAGGGCTTAGCGGTGACAAGGGAGGCAGAGGGCAGCAGGATGCTGAGATGAGGAGAGGACGAGGACACACTGGCAGGTTTCTCTGAGACACAGTAAGGAAGCACAACGTGTACATTAACAGGCATGCTAACACACAACCCTGAGGGATACCTGAGACATCAAACACAAAGTGGCTGTGAGCAAATAGGACCACCATGTTCTGGTTCTAGAGGAGTTCTAATGCCTCTTTAGAACCTGCTTCATGTCCATCAACAGTTAACCTGAATGCATCTCCAACACTCTATGCTGGGAGACACTGCCACCCACAGGCCACCCCAGAAAGGACAGCCCTGTTCTCCTTGAAGTTTAGGTGTGGTGTTCCTGAGGAGGCCGTCTGACAGAGACTGGACTCTGAGTCAGAAACTGTTACTAATTGACTCAGTCTACTGGACTCTGGCCTCGTTAAGTTACTCATTGTGTCGGCAGTGGGTTTGACCTGGAGCAGGCCCGGTTCTGGCCTAGTCTGGACCTCCTGGGAAACACCAACCCAGTCTCAGAACCTTGAAAAACTATGAAGCTGAGGCTTCCCATAAACATGGCTCAGGGTTCTTTAGAAATGACAGACCTTAGCAGCAGCCCAAAGGAACCAGCAGCGAGAATCTTGATCCCAGACGGTTCCTTTATCTGAACACTGAGCTAATGTTCCTCCACTAACTGACAGCAGGAACATCAGGATGCTTACAGCAGAATTCTGATCCGGCAAAGGGAGTGGAAGTCAACCCACCTCTGTCCCTAATCTGAGAGAGATCAGCTGGCTTCACGGCCAGGCACGTGAAGGGGGGGGGAGGAGTGAATAATACCCCCTGCTGTGTCACCCCACCGACCTGTTTCCTCTACATCGGGGGTGGGCACTCCTGGTCCTCGAGGGCCGGTGTCCTGCAACTCTTAGATGTCTCCCTGGTCCAACACACCTGAATCCAATAGCTGAATCAGCAGTCAGGTTCTCCAGAGTCCTGCTAATGACCTCATTATTTGACTCAGGTGTCTTGAAGTAGAGATACATCTAAAAGCTGCAAGACACCGGCCCTCGAGGACCAGGAGTGCCCACCCCTGCTCTACATGGATGTGTGGGACAAGCTGGATCAGGATGGAACAGCTTGGTGAAAATGGCCAAAGAGAATTTGACAGGACAGGCAGGAACTGCAGTGAGCATCAGCATCCTTTTCCAAAACCGCCTGGGGTTCAATTCGTCTCAGTGACAATAGATCCAACATCACGCCTGAATGTAAATATTTCTATTTCTCACTAAAACTGAAACTAAAAAGCCAGTGCCATTAAACTTAGGACAGGAACCTGGTACCTGTTTTGAGTGGCTGGTAGAACTGCCTCATAGCCGTCCTGGATGCCTGCTCCGCCAGAGGAGCCGGAGAGAAGATGGGTGGGCTGGTTTCCTTCATGGACTCCCTCAGCTCTCTCAGCTCCTGTTCTCTTTTTAGAGCTTCTTCAATCTCCTTCTCAATGAAGTCTGGAGCTCCTTGCCCTCTGGACTGCAGGCCTGTGGACTCCAGGTTCTTCCTCCAGCTCTGAGAGATCTCTAGTTCATGCAGGGTTGCTGGTGTGAGAGAAGCAGGAGGGGAGGAAGCCGTTTGTTTTCTGCCCTCAGAGTCCCTTGGTGTGAATATTGAGGTGGTTGGGTTCGTCTGGGAGAACCAGGACTCATCAGGATGTCGGTGAGGACAGCATGGAGAGAGGAACACTTCGTCTGTTCCAGAATCGGAGTCAGGCTTGTCTCCTGAGTGTGGGTCAGCCTCTTCTCTCTTGTTCTCCAGCTGTGGAGGAGGAGCTCTGCCATCTGGTTCCTGGATCTCTGGTTGCTGGGGGACCTCCTCTCTTTGGTTTTCCCTTTGGGTTTTTCTGTGGAGGATGGAGCTCAGTGGATTCTTCTCGAAGGTTCTGTCAGGTGTCAGGGACAGCAGTGAACGTCTGGTTTCGATTCTGACCATCTCCACTTGACCACTGCTGTGCTTCAGGCCTCGAGACTTCCGTAGCTCTGCCTCACGTTCCTGAGTTAATCGGATCTCCCTCTCAATGGGGGTTTCAGGGAACACCTTGGATTTCCTGCGTTGATCAAGCAGCCTGTCATCACTGGCATAGCCTCCAGCCACTTCTACTGACAGTTCCTCATGGCCAGAGTCTTCAAAGATGCTACTCTCTCTACTCAGACTGTCATTGGATCGGAGGACTGTCACTCTCCTCTGAAGATCCATCTCATCTCCGCCTGCTGGTCTAAATGGAGTCGTGTTATCGCCTGCCTCCATGGCACCATAGACCTTCACCTTCCTTGACACATAAACATTAGAATCCAATTCTGGACTCGAGTCTGGTGGGATTTTGGGGGACTGAACAGGACTGAGCATCTGTGCCAGTTGGTCTTGCTCTATCTGTAGAAACTTCTGTCGGGCTGCACCAAAGTTGATCTGCTCCTTCACCACGGCCCCTGGCGCAGCGGTTTGAGGAGGTTCTGGTCTGGAGAGAACAGGACTGAAGCTCAAACTGAACCCCTCTATCAGTCTATCTGTGGACAGGATGGGGTCCAGAACCTCCACTTGGTTCTGTGGTTCTGGATGGCTCCTCCTAGGAGCCTGGCTGTGGATGATCATCTTACGAAGCTGCTTCTCATCATCCTCATCTATCATTTTCATCCCGTTGTTGGGATCCACCATATACTGATAGTCTCCATTGCTCTCTGAGAACAGACTCTCTGGCTTCTTGTTGCTGCCGTAGGTCTGTAGTTTGAATCCTTTCTCTTTCTTCAGGACGACCAATTGAGCCTGGCGCTGTGGTGACACCATCCAGGCTTCGTTCAGCTCTGCCTCCGGACTCCTGGGATCCTCCACAAAGGAGTAGAAGCCGCTTTGAGAGCCAGAGCTGCTCCCGGGACTGCCGGGCTGCCACTCGTCACCGCTAGAGTCCCCATCCTGCACTGTGACATGCCGGACATTGACTAGGCTGTTCCGGGTTCCGTTTTTCTCCCAGGAGCCAGAGTCCTGGTCCGCCAGGCCAGGAGCAGGGCCAACGATGGTTCTCAGGTCTGAGGGCTGCAGCAGGGGGGACAGAGGCTTCAACACCCACCTCCTGGGGGAGCTGTCCATGCCTGTACGGGGCGTTGTGGAGTCACAGGGGAGAGAACCGTCTCTGGATCTCTGAGAACTTTGTGGGGACCAGGCAGGCAAACAGTCTTGGGTGGAGAGTCTCTGAAACAACAGCAAAGACAATTACTGAAGCCAAGGAGCAATAAACTGATCAGCAACACGCAGGGAGACCCAGGGGGGCGTTTGCAAAGCATTGTGGGACTTGTAGTCCCCATAGAGTCTGAGCCGGGCTGGGAGAAATGAAACTGAAGTCACAGAGGAAAGGAATGTCTGACTGATCAGAGATGAGTTTACACCCCAGAGAGGAGCAGCTCGGGTCACCTGACCCAACAACCCGCCTCTTATCAGATCCGCCCTGCAGGTCCAGAGATAAACCTGCTGATACCGGCGGTTCTGATGGACGGGGTCCAGGTGTTGGCTGCAGCTGTTCTTACAGGAGTTTTTAAACTGTGCTGATCTACACTGGTTTCCAGTTCAACAGTCCCAGTAAGCCAGTCTTAAACTGGATCTCATGCTGGTTCTGTTGGTGGTTGACCCACAGAACCGCCCTTACTGGGTTCGGCCCAGGTGCGTTTAAAACCAGAATCCGACTCAGGTCACTGACATCTAAACTGGTTCAACTCATCCAGTTTGAAACTGGTTTCATAGTGAATTCTACAGGGTTCTGAACTGGTTCTGTTTACTCTGGTTTCAAACTGGGTTAGATCCATCTGCACTGGTTTCATGCTGCTTTTAAACTGGTCCTGGACCATTTCCATTTAAACTCCCTCTATACTGGTTTAAACTGGTTTGATTTTTCATTTTTTTGTACAGAAGTTGATTCTTTGGAATAAATTGTGATTAAAGTTGGTTCTGGACTGGTGTCATAAGTAGACTGGTGTCATACTGGTTTTGAACTGGTCTCAGTTTGTGTCAGTCCTGGTTTTAGTCTGGTGTTGGACTGGTTTGATACCAGTCTGTTAATGTGTCGCCGCCTGCCGGGTTCTGGTCGGGTCCATATTAAGAGGATCAGAACTTCAGGTTCTCCCTCATCACTGATCCAGAACTTTCAGCACCGATCCGACACTGCTGGTTCTGGTCCGAACGGTTCAGAATCAGCAGGTTATCTGGGATGGTTCCGAGTTCTGGAGAAGGTCGGTTCACGTTGGGAGGATCAATCTGGATCAGAACCGTCTGATGAGATGGTGAGAACCTGGACCACCAGAACCGCAGGAGGAACATTCAGAGCCGCAGCTCCGCCTGCGACTGGCTGATAAGACGCCGCTCCCGCAGCTGGAGGCCGATAGGCAACCGCCCGCTGCAGGGCAACAGAACCGGGCCAGAACCAGTGTGTGTGTTTCTCTGTGTCTGTGTTCGCGTGCGTTCCTCTGTATGTGTGTGTTGTTTCTGGACCGAGCCAAACCGCAGTCCCACCCCCTAACGGACCCAAACAACTGATCAGCCTCTGGCCTCAAATCACCTGAACAACAGAATCTCTCTTACCTCGATCAGCGTCCAGCAGCAGCCGCAGGTCTGAAGAGCAGCTGCCTGAGGGGACAAAGGTCACTGTGAGGCCCCGCCCACTCACCGGCCCCGCCCACTCACAGGCCCCGCCCACCTGCTCTTCCTCAGCAGGTGGACTCTGGATCATCACCATGGGGCTTTCTGGGTTCTGAGAGCAGAGTTTCCCAGCCCTGGTCCAGCCAGGTGATTTCAGTTGACAGGTGTTTGCTGAACTGCAATCAGCTGAATCAGGCGTAATGAAGCAGGGAAACAGCTAAAACATCAGGGCAGTGTTGAGAATAAATAATTCTGTTTTTCCTTCTATCTCTTTTAGCTAGTTGCAAAGCTAAAGCTAAAGGAAATGACATGTTAGGAAACACCCTCAAAGCTAGGGTTAAAGGATATGACACACGAGGGAACGCCCTTTTTAGGGCGTAGCTTAGATAGAGGCTAACAAAAGGAATGGAAAACTTTTGTTTGATGCCATTTTGTCCTGCTAACTCCTAAAGGTAGCATGAGAAATGGACCAGCTGTATTTTGGTATTAATAAATGGAAATCATAAATTCAACTCACTTACTCTTTTTCAACCTCATACAACAAGAACTTAGCAGACGGATAATTCACAGCAGTGAGCCTGGAAGACCAGAGAACCAGGGGAACCCTGCCCCCTTGCTGGACCAGCAGCGGTACTGCAGCTCTGCTGCCCCCTTGCTGGACCAGCAGCGGTACTGCAGCTCTGCTGCCCCCTTGCTGGACCAGCAGCGGTACTGCAGCTCTGCTGCCCCCTTGCTGGACCAGCAGCGGTACGGAATCAGGTTGTTGGCAGCCTCACCTTGTTCTCCGCATCCAGACTGAGAGCCAGAACCTTCCACGGCGGAGTGTACTGGTACTGGAACATTCTGCTGCTCCAACTGGACCTGGCCTGTTCTTGCTGGTGCTGGTTAAAGACAGAAGGAGTCCACAGAGTCCTTTACGGTGAGTGGGGAATGTGGACGTTTATTAAATAGAGGAATTATGTATGGAAGTTGCACATGTACCAGAACCGGTACCTGCTTTAAGTTCTGCTCAGAGCTCCAGGATGATCAGTCTGGATTCATCTAAACATTAATAAACCGGCAGATCAATATGATCTCTGATCAATGGCTCCATGTTCTCCATCAGAGCCAAAGCTCCTCAGGTAGTGGCTCACCTTGATGCAGCTACTGATAAACCTGTGACTGTCTGCTCACCTGATCAATAATCAAACCTGTTGATCAGCCCTGGTTTCTCTTAGTGAGGATCAATGAGCCACAGATGATTCAGACGATGAGTTACGACTTTATGAGACAAACTGAGCAAAACTATTTCCATTGGAGTGAGGTTTTCACATCCTTTATTTCTATTTAGTTTATTTTGTGTTTTATTGTCTGAAGATAAATCGGTTCAGTTTCATCATTTATGTTTAAAGAATAAAAGATTTTTGATAACCATCGGGTTCTATGTTTCTTAGACTAAATAACTGAATGAAGTCAGGTTTCAGTGTCTTTAGGTGTTTTGATGCCTTCTAGTTTGTTATTGTCCGTATTAAAAGTGGCTGCCGCACATTTTCATTGCAGGTAAAAGTTTGCGAATCTTTATGCAAACTTTGACACCACATTCATTTTATACATGTTGCCTTTGCGTATAATATGGCGCCACACATTTTGTGTGTACGCTCACTTTATGAGGCCCTGAGATTTGTTGGTTTTGTTTGCGCCGCACTTTTCTGTTTTTGTTTTTGAGTGCAAAAGCTGTGCAGTGTTTAATACATAGTTCAGCTCTGGTTCTGAAGATGAAGGAGCTAACGACAGGTTCTGCTGGTTCAGGTTTATGTTTGGTCTGCTTCACCAGGTTGTTCTGCTCTTCATGAAGGTTTTGGTTTCTTTACAGTCGGAACCAGAACCGAGCCCAGCCGTCGGACGGATGGAGTATCAATAAAATTTAAACAGTCAGCTCTGATTGGTTGAGGCAGAAAATAAACATCAAAGGAACCGCAGCTGTAGGGGGCGGGGCTAAAATTCTACCTCAATAACATAATCGATTAGCAACACAGGTAGCTGACATCATCATGATGCCACACAGGTAGGAACACGGAAAGATAAGCAGGACTCACCTAAGATCCACCGGACGACTCAGAGTGACCGGGAGAGAGAGAGAGTGTGTGTGTGTGTGTGTGTGTTGCTGAGCAGGGGAATTAGACAGGAATTCTGCTGATCGACAGAAACACAGACACAATGTTTACCCCCTGCAACTAGGCAGCAGATTTAGAAGAACACAGAGAGATACAGAATTAGTTAAAAACTGTGAGCTGCTCTGAAGTAAATAAAAGGTCAGAGGTCGGTGTGGGCGGGGCAGCAGACGGCGGGGCAGCAGAAGGCAGGGCAGCACAGGCAGGTGGATCTACCTTTCCATCTCCATCATCGATGAGCACCAGCTCCGCCTTCACCGTGCCCTGCAGCCCCAGAACCTTCCTGGTCTCATCCTCATCCTCCACATCCTGGTATCCCATGAACACCATGGTAACCGGGTTCTCAGCACTGGCCTCTCAAATACATGCAGAGAGTGAAAATCCTTCCTAAAGGTGAAAATATACCACAGATTTCAAAAGAAAATAAAAACGGGAAACCGCGAATAATATAGGAAATAGCGCCCCCTTCACTTCCGGAGTGCAATGGTCCCATTTCCAAATAAGATATTGGTCTGCCATGTGCTCTGGCCCCGCCCCTTCCTGTTTGCTGCAGGAAGGTGGACTTGCTTCCTCGGGAAGCCAAGCTGTTTCCATCTGCATGGGCCCCATTGGAGCCACGTTGGGCCCCATCGGGGGACCAGTCTGATCAGAATAAACTGGACCCATTACGTTCAGAAAGCAGCTGACAAGATCCATGACTTACAGTTCAGAGGATAAGAGAGAATCCAGAAAAGACAGCAGAGGTCAGAGAAAAAAAATCAATGGTTTTCACCAAGAGCAGGAAGAGAAGAAGAAGGTGAAGAGGATGCAGCAGGGAGACCTTCATCCTGACCGATGACCTCCTGGGTGGCCTCTGCCTGGTGGTTGCCATGGTGACAGCAGGTCCCAGGCACTGGTGCCCACCTACAGGTTCTGTAGAAGAAGAGAAACAGGAAGAGCTGATGCAGCTGCCGGCGGGTCTGCATGGAGCCATGGGTTCTGATGGAGTCACAGTCTGGGTCCACTAACTGAGGCAATACAGTACCCGGTTCTGTTTCTGGTCCTGCTATGAGGTCGGGAATCAGGGCCCAGCCAGAACACCCAACCGGGTAGTCAGACAGAAGAAACCCAGAAACTGAGAAACAATCTGAGAGCCACCAAGGCTGGGAGTAGCTTGAATCCCAGTATCACCAGTCAACAATACACACACACAATGACGCACACACACACACACCTACACACACTTTTTCAAGGTAACTCCATTTTATTTCCTCTTTTAGAAAACAGACAGGCATACAGGTGAACACACCTGGAGAGTGGAATGCTAACATGCTAATGCTAATGTACTTAAGTGTTCTCAGCAGGAAACAGCAGGTGTGTTGAAGTGACAGCAGAAAACAGGAAGTGATGTCATGTTGTTAAAGGGAAAGGTGGAGTGGGCGGAGTTAGTTCAGTCTCAGTCACATGATAATCACATGATGCTGCAGCATTTACATGGCTGCTTCTTCTTTCCTGCTACCGCCCTTCCCTCCACCACCGCCTCCCCGTTTCTTGCCATCACCATTTCTGGAGCTTTGGTCGGTGTGGGCGGGGCAGCAGAAGGCGGGGCAGCAGAAGGCAGGGCAGCACAGGCAGGTGGATCTACCTTTCCATCTCCATCATCGATGAGCACCAGCTCCGCCTTCACCGTGCCCTGCAGCCCCAGAACCTTCCTGGTCTCATCCTCATCCTCCACATCCTGGTATCCCATGAACACCATGGTAACCGGGTTCTCAGCGCTGGCCTCCGCCACGTCTGGCTCCCCTCCATCCGCCGCCTCCAGTCCCGTGATCTCTGCTGCGGCAGCTGGGGCATGGCTGGGGGTCCGTGTGGAACCTGGATCTGGCGGAAGGTCCGACTTCCTCAGGACTTCTCCTGTTGGTAGGGAGGTTGCCGTGGTGACGGAATGGGACATCACCGAGGCCTCGTCAGCTTTGTGGATCAGCTCCTCCACCTCAACGGAGCTGAGCAGGTGAGCGTCGTCCCCGTTCATCTCATGGACCACTGGGGACAGGGACAAGACGGGACGGGGACGTTAGAGGGACACTAGGCACACCTGCTGCTGAAGGACCAATAGCAACGCAGCACTGGATGACATCACACCATGCACCACTGCCCTCAGCTGCAGAACAGAATGTTGCTTCTCTTGCATCATCGTGATGCCAGCAGTAACTTTAGGAGACGGACACAGAGTCATATCAACCAGAAGTTTTCATGTTAAATCTGAAGCCATCTTCCTCCTCCTCTTTCTCTTCATCAGGCTCCTTGGCTCTTCTCCTAAAGCACCATCAGCCTTCTGTTAAATCTCACCTTTCTGGGGCGTGCTGTGGTGGCGCAGGGGTTTAGCACGCCCCACGTTTGGAGGCCTCAGTCCTCGACGCGGACGTCGCGGGTTCGACTCCCGGTCCCGGCGACCTTTGCCGCATGTCTTCCCACTCGCCTTCCCCCCTTCCTGTCAGCATACTTTCGCGGGAAAATGCGAGCCACTAGCGCCGCAAAAAAACTCTTCGGAGAAAAAAATGATAAAAAAAAAATCTCACCTTTCTGTTCATCTTCATAAACTTTGACCCCTTGATCGGAGAGGTCAACAGGAAGCTTGGTGTTCGTGGAAAGAACTCTGGTTTCCCCCGTCACTCTGTCCCGCTCTACTTTAATCTCCACTGAGTACATGGCTGGAGGACAGGAAGTGGAGGACAGGAAGTGGTCAGAGAGGATGCACATGGTTAACAGTGTGAAGGAGGAAAAGCATAAAAAAAGAGTTAGAACAGAAATAAAGAGCTGCTAGACACAGATGCTAACCATGAACTCATGATGTCAGCACCACCCTGACCTCTGACCTGCTCAACCAGCAGTATAGATCAACTGGTAAGTATTTCTGAACTGGAACTGAATTACACACATTGACAGAAAGCTAATGGAGGCTATGGCTACAAACCTGTTAGCAGGTCCACAAAGCTGTAGGTAATATGTTATAATACAAATGTTTATAAACCTATAGTTAACACAACACTTGTAGTTATCATACTGTAACCCTGTAAAGACATTAAAACTATGGTTATCATAGCGCAACACCAGTAATAATCCTGTAATTAACATGTTATAATGCCTTTAACACATTGTAAACCTTTACCATGTTATAAACATGTAATTGACACTGTATAGCTGTAGAGAGCACGTTTTAAACCTGAAAAGCCATGCTAATAAAACCTGTAATATCTTAACCAGTAGTTAACAAGTTATAAACCTGTAGTTGATGCGTTATAAATGTGTAATTGACATGTAATAAACTTGTAGTTAACACGTTATGAGGCTGTAGATCACCTGCTGGCCTGTTCAGGTGTATTTTACCAGGAGATTACATGCTGGACATCTTACTCACCTTTCTTCATCTCACCCCGGGCTTCTCTTGATTTACTGACTTTAAGACTTTTGTGAACTTTGACCTCTGCAGGGTCTCATGGGACAAATGGGGAAGACAGAGACATAATGTGATGTCATCAATCTTTACTGCAATCTGATTACTGTATCCTGATTGGTGTAACCGCTCCCACCTTGGATCACCTGATCTGACAGCTTAGCTCCGCCCAGCTCCATTCTGCCGTGACCTTTGACCTCAACAGCTGATCAGAGACATGAGTTAGATGTAGAAGCAACACAATAAGAATCAGGGAATAAGTAGTTACCTGGATCAGGTGTTGACATCACCTGGAGGCACAAACAGAGACAGGAAGTAAACCTCCACAATCACACATGAAACAGCTGAGACATTTCAAAATAAAACAGTCCCAGTGAGATTGAGTGAGCGTATTTACTCACAACAGAGTGTGCTATGGTCTGAGAGACAGGTCCAGTTTCCAAACTGGAGACTTCCTGCTCCAACCTGCAGACAAAAAGCAAAAATAAACAGAAATAAACAGAAATAAACAAAAATAAACAGAAATAAACAGAAATTAATGAAAATAAACCAATCAATAAACTCACAAATTAATGTAGTGTAATGAAGGAATAGTAAAGTCGCTGTGAAACCAGATCAGACCTCCTGATGGACTCTTCCAGAGTTCTGGTTCTGGCCTCATCCTCTTCCAGCTGACTCCGGACCTGTCCCGGGTCCTGGTTCTGATTCTGGATCTGGTCCGGTCCAGCGGGTCCTTCCAGCAGCCAGCGCTCCCTCAGAACTTTCGACTGAAGAAACAGACACAGCGACACCTTCAGGTGACAACAGACAACACGGCTCTGTTGCTGGCACCAGCATCTGCTGGCACCATCATCGGTTGGTACCATCTGCTGGCACCATCTGCTGGCACCAGCATCTGCTGGCACCAGCATCTGTTGGCACCATCTGCTGGCACCATCGGTTGGTACCATCTGCTGGCACCATCTGCTGGCACCAGCATCTGCTGGCACCAGCATCTGTTGGCACCATCTGTTGGCACCATCTGCTGGCACCACTGGTTGGTACAATCGGTTGGTACCATCTGCTGGTACCATCTGCTGGCACCATCGGTTGGTACAATCAGTTGGTACCATCTGTTGGCACCATCTGCTGGCGCCATATGCTGGCACCATCGATTGGTACAATCGGTTGGTATCATCTGCTGGCACCATCTGCTGGCACCATCGGTTGGTACAATCGGTTGGTATCATCTGCTGGCACCAGCATCTGCTGGCACCATCGGTTGATACAATCAGTTGGTACAATCGGTTGGTACCATCTGCTGGCACCATCAGTTGGTACAATTGGTTGGTACCATCTGCTGGCACCATCAGTTGGTACAATCGGTTGGTACCATCTGCTGGAACCATCAGTTGGTACAATCGGTTGGTACCATCTGCTGGCACCAGCATCTGCTGGCACCATCTGCTGGCACCATCGGTTGGTACAATCAGTTGGTACAATCGGTTGGTACCATCTGCTGGCACCATCGGTTGGTACAATCAGTTGGTACCATCTGCTGGCACCATCTGTTGGCACCATCTGCTGGCACCATCTGCTGGCACCATCGGTTGGTACCATCTGTTGGCACCATCGGTTGGCACCATCTGTTGGTACAATCGGTTGGTACCATCTGTTGGCACCATCTGCTGGCACCATCTGTTGGCACAATCGGTTGGTACCATCGGTTGGCACCATCTGTTGGCACAATCGGTTGGTACCATCTGCTGGCACCATCTGCTGGTACCATCTGCTGGCACCATCTGCTGGCACCATCGGTTGGTACCATCTGTTGGCACCATCTGCTGGCACCATCTGTTGGCACCATCGGTTGATACCATCTGCTGGCACCATCTGTTGGTACAATCGGTTGGTACCATCTTCTGACACCATCTGTTGGTGCAATCGGTTGGTACCATCTGCTGGCACCATCTGTTGGCACAATCAGTTGGTACAATCGGTTGGTACCATCTGTTGGCACCATCGGTTGGTACCATCTGTTGGCACCATCTGCTGGCACCATCTGTTGGCACCATTGGTTGGTACCATCTGCTGGCACCATCTGTTGGCACAATCTGTTGGTACCATCTGCTGGCACCATCTGCTGGCACCATCTGTTGGTACAATCGGTTGGTACCATCTGCTGGCACCATCTGTTGGTACAATCGGTTGGTACCATCTTCTGACACCATCTGTTGGTGCAATCGGTTGGTACCATCTGCTGGCACCATCTGCTGGCACCATCTGTTGGTACAATCGGTTGGTACCATCTGCCGGCACCATCTGTTGGTACAATCGGTTGGTACCATCTTCTGACACCATCTGCTGGCACCATCTGTTGGCAACATCTGCTGGCACAATCAGTTGGTACAATTGGTTGGTACCATCTGTTGGCACCATCGGTTGGTACCATCTGTTGGCACCATCTGCTGGCACCATCTGCTGGTACCATCTGCTGGCGCCAGCATCTGCTGGCACCAGCATCTGCTGGCACCAGCATCTGCTGGCACCAGCATCTGCTGGCACCATCTGTTGGCACCATCTGCTGGCACCATTGGTTGGTACAATCGGTTGGCACCATCTGCTGGCGCCATCTGCTGGCACCATCTGCTGGCGCCATCTGCTGGCACCATCTGCTGGCACCATCGGTTGGTACAATCGGTTGGTATCATCTGCTGGCACCAGCATCTGCTGGCACCATCTGCTGGCACCATCAGTTGGTACAATCAGTTGGTACCATCTGCTGGCACCATCAGTTGGTACAATCGGTTGGTACCATCTGCTGGCACCAGCATCTGCTGGCACCATCGGTTGGTACCATCTGTTGGCACCATCGGTTGGTACAATCAGTTGGTACCATCTGCTGGCACCATCTGCTGGCACCATCTGCTGGCACCATCTGTTGGCACCATCTGCTGGCACCATCTGCTGGCACCATCGGTTGGTACCATCTGTTGGCACCATCGGTTGGCACCATCTGTTGGTACAATCGGTTGGTACCATCTGTTGGCACCATCTGCTGGCACCATCTGTTGGCACAATCGGTTGGTACCATCGGTTGGCACCATCTGTTGGCACAATCGGTTGGTACCATCTGCTGGCACCATCTGCTGGCACCATCTGTTGGTACCATCTGCTGGCACCATCTGCTGGCACCATCTGTTGGCACAATCGGTTGGTACCATCTGCTGGCACCATCTGTTGGTACCATCTGCTGGCACCATCTGTTGGCACAATCGGTTGGTACCATCTGCTGGCACCATCTGCTGGCACCATCTGTTGGTACAATCGGTTGGTACCATCTGCTGGCACCATCTGCTGGCACCATCTGCTGGCACCATCGGTTGATAGTCTTACCCAGACTTTGGTATGAACAGGATGAACACCAGCTCCATTTAGGCCACGCCTCCTCAGACATAGCCACACTCCGACATTTGAAAAAAGGGTTAAAACTTTGACCTTTGACCTTGGCCAATCAAAGCCTACAGACATCTGGTGTGTTGCCATGGTTACCAGTATAACCAACCTTCAGGTGTTGCAGAGCTCTCCGTTCATCCTCCAGCTGGCGCCGCTTGTTCTCCATCTCCGTCTGCCACTTCCTCTTTTCCTGAGGTATGATGGGAAACTGAGTCAGTTTGGCCTCAGTGAACCAGAACCAGAACCAGAACCTCTCACGACTAGTCAGTGCCTCGATGTCAGAGGTTGTGTGTATCTGAGGCTGTTATTTTGATTGAGGTTGTGTTTCCTGCTGGCCGCCTGCCAGTGCGTTTGTCTCTGAGTGGTTCTGAATAAAGCTGGGCTGGTTTGAATGCAGAATCTTCCCGGACTGGATCCATACCAGATCAATACCAGCATTGATCGGACCTGACCGCTGGAGGCAGAGAACCCTTCCGTTACTCCTGAGAACCCGGCTATACCCGGTTTGGTTCTACAGAACCTTCCAGGAGCCTGACCTCCGACCCGGTCTGAACCCACACAGAACGGTTTGGGTTCCGTCTCTGCAGAAACCCGACCCGTTCTGTCTGCTGGCATAGGTTCTGATCGAAGTCTGCTTGGTTTTCAATCAATCAGTTTAATTGATGGTGGACTGGTTTGCAGTGAGGACCGGTTCTGGTTCTTTTGGGTCGGTTCTGTTCAGAACTCACCGCCAGCTGCTGCAGACGGTTTTGATGAGCCTCCATGACGCTGAAACACAAAAAGAGTCGGGTCACACTTGGTTCTGATGGTAAATCCAAAGTTCTGGTCCAGGTTCTGAGTCCTCACGGCAGCCAGAACCGACCCGGTTCTGATTGTTTGGATCAAGAGAAACTAACAGCTTCTCCACTTGGATGTTCAGAACCAGAACCACAGCCAGTGGGTCAAATTGGACTGCTCTGGTTCTGACAGGAAGCTCAGCTCCACCCACCAGGAAACAGGAAAACCCTTTCAAAATAAGAGTCCGAACATCACCAGAGAGGATCTGCTGGACTTCAGAACCTCATCTGACCTGTCTGAGGCTGCAGGAGGTCGGATCAGAACCTCTGCTGATGTTCCTGCAGCTGACCTCACCACGAACTTTGACCTCCAGGTGAGATGACCTCAGAGCCACTGGGCCTGTGGAACACCAGCAAGCAGCGCTGACCTCTGACCCTGAGGCTTCACCCCTCTCCACGTTTGTTTTGAAAACTTCACCGGAAGTAGTGCTGCCTGCGGGCGTCCACCTTGATGCGTCACATTAATATCAGTAAGCTGATCAATAACTGATACCAGCTGCAGCTCATTGATTTATGATCGGATCATTCCGCGCGAAAAGTACATCCTGGTCCGGAGTGACGGTCGGTTCCGACCCGCCTCGAACCGGACCGGGATCGGTTCTGCTGCAGAGCAAAGTCTGGTGCCGCACAATGACGTCACAGCGCATGCACATATGGAGCCACAGGAGCATTTAAAGCGAAATAAATAAAAAATACAAATATTTAAAAACCGAAGAAGAAGCAGAAAAAGAAGAGGAGGAGGAGAGATGAAGGTTGACTCACCCACCGCTGCAGAGGAACCAGCTGAGACAAAACAGGCCCCGCCCACCGGCAGGGGGGGGGGTCGGGGAGGGGCTTCAGGGTTCCGCTATGACGGAGCGGTTCCTACTGGACCCTGAACCGGAGATTATCCTGATCCAGAACCTCCACCAGGTTTTGTACACTGTCCTGAAGGAGCAGCTCTGAGTGTGGTTCAGAGGACCAGAACCAGAACCAAAATCTGGAGGTCGGATGTTACCGGTGGTTTTCAAAGTGTGGTCCGCGACCCCCTGCTGGTCCGCCGGGAGCAACCAGGGGGCCTTGAATTATAAAATATAAAAGTAACTGAAGCTGTTTGTCATGCTCTGATTGGCTGCCTGAACTGGGTTCGGACCAGAACCGACCAGCAGCTGAAGAACCTGCTGCAGAAAGCCCAAACCATAATGAACTGATTATTGATTATTGGCTGAAAGAGAGAAACGTTCTGAACGGATCAGAACCAGCTCTTCCATCTTTTGGGGGTCTCAGAGACTAGGCCAGAACCCGTCACAGACTAGAACCAGAACCGCTCTGGACACGATCAGACGATACCGGAGCAGTTCTGGTTCTACTCACCTGGTCAGGTACCCAGCGCTCCGTCAGGTTCTGCTGGGCATCAGACGATCTGATGGAAATCAAACTTTCTGAAACACCACTCTTTCAAAATAAAAGTCCACACAGATTCTGTTCCACAGCTACTTTTATTCTGAAAGGACATCCTTAGTGTTCCAGGAAGCAGACAGGTGAGGGGGCGGAGCTAAAGGACCCAACGGCACTCCAGAACCACATTAGCAGGTTCTGGTTCCATCAGGAGCATAAAAACATTCTGTAGCTTTAAGAGGCGGCGAGCGGCCCGGACGGACGGCGCCGCCCTGAAGGACACTTTGTGACATCACAGTTAAATTAAATAAATAGGCAAATTCAGTCAGAAACACTGACTACAGCTCCCAGGATCCACTGCTGCTGCAGCCGGAAGCAGCATGGACGGAACCGATCAGAAAACAGTTCAACAGCCTACCGGGTCAGAACCTTCAGGAGGAACAGAACCGCCAACAGAACCTGAGCCTTTCAGAACCGCAGCACAACCATGATTAGTGGGTTCTGTTCAGAAGCTGGCGGGTCAGAACCAGAGTCCCAGTAAATCAGCAGATGAAGACCCAGGGATCGACTGGGCTGGCCGGAACCAGAACCATAGTGGCTGTGAATATTAATCTTGGCATTGGAACATGCAGAACTAGCAGAGCTGGCAGCTTATTGGCTTAAACTTCGTAAAAAGGTCGCTAGCTTAGCACTAGCTTTAGCATTAGCATGGCTTTTCAGTTGGGTTTTCCTCCCGTTTCCTTCCTACATTTCTTTACAGTGTTTCATTTTAATGTGTCAATGTTTTTTACGATGTTTCTTTACGATGTTTCACCTCTGCTCCTGTGGTGAAAACGGGGGGTGTGATAAATGTAGAGTTTTGTAGCTTTAGCGGCGTTGCCATGGAAACGGTGCGGCTACATGGTGAATGTCGATGACTGGGGAACAAGATTTTAACATGATGCTGACACTGAGCGGCAGGCTAATCGTGGCCTTTAATGCTAATTTTAATCCGAACCGTTTTAGTCAAAACGTCTCAACCATCCAGGTTCTGATCCACAGGACGGGTTCTAGCTGCTGGTTCTGATCCAGTGGGGCCTGGGGTGGAGGGGGGGGGGGACCGTGATGTCACACAGGTGAGGAAAGCAGGGAGCAAATGTTTCTAACTGAGCACGCTCAGTACGGTACAGCGGCTGCGTCCTGCCGGGAGGTGGGCGGAGCCTGGCTCAGAACTCCACCTTGCAGGCGGGGAAGGTCTCGTCCTGCATGGCGACGGTGCTGTTGCTGCCCAGCACCGTCACCGCCAGCTGCTGCTGCCGCTCGTGCGTCTCCTGGTACCACTCGTGCATGGCCAGCGAGTCAAAGGTGGGGATGAGGGTCACCTGAAAGTCAGGGGGGACAGACGGATCAGAGGGCAGGTCCAATCTGGAGGACAGGAAGTTCGGGACGGCGCCACCCACCGGATCGTCGGGCCAGGTGCTCTTCCCCGCCAGCAGCCCGTCTAGGATCCTCCTCATCGCCGCCTCCTTCGCCGGGTCGTCGCCGCTGATGATGTAATACGAAGCACGCAGGCGTTTGAACAGGCCGTGGTCCACGGTGGAGGAGGCGGAGCCAGACGGCAGGTAAGCCAGGTCCACGTAAACCACAGGACCTTCAGGACCAGCAGAACCTGGCATGAACCGAACAAAGCGGGTTGTTTCAGAGGAAGCAGCATTTTGATCAACAGGTGAGGGTGTGTCAGTCAGAGACCAGCAGAGGGAGCCAAAGGGATTTTCTAAACCATCAGATTGCCGAGTGGGAATCAGATTCTACTTTATTGATCCCTAAGGAGAAATTAGTCGACATCCAGAGTTAAATATTAGCAAATCCAAACATTACCAGAAGCCATATAACATTCATCATGTGCGATTTAAATATGACCTAAATATGAGCTAAAGTAAACTGAAAAAAAGCAGAGGATAAATTCCTGTTTCCTGCAGGAACATAATCAAACAAAGAAACAGACTTTCTGATTGGAGGCTAAAGGCTCCAATCAGAAACTGACTCTTTGTTTGGTTCTGGTTTGTCCAGAGATCAAACCATCTAAAGACTCCCAGGACTTCGTCTACCTGACGGTCTTGAAGGCGTGACCTTGGATCCACCAGGCAAACTCCGTGACGAAGGCTTGGAGTCGAGGCCGGTCCTCAGAGAGCCGGGGGAACCGGCTTTGGACCGGCTGCTTCCTGACGTGGTTCTCTGCAGAGGCTTCTTTCTGGCGCCGGATGCCTTAAGAGCGCGGTCAGCCTCGGGGTCGGCCATGCAGGTGCCACGCTGCAGTGGCAGAGGGGGCAGGTCTTTAACCGGTGCCGGCGGCGGGTCGAGTCCCGTCCGCCGCAGGAAGTGCTGACCGGGAAGATCACTGGCCTGACGGAGGAAGCCGGAGTCTTCATCAGAGTCCAGATCAGCGATGATGGAGGGACACTCCTCGGTGCTGGGGGGCACGTCGGAGTCCGTGGCGGTAGGCAGGGAGTCGCTGACCGATGTGGGTGGGGTCTCCTGGCTGCAGGCCGAAGTGAGAGGGGAGGGGTCGTTGTCGGATAGGTCTGGTGAGCCACCGGAAGTCGGGTGGTGCTGGAACTCACAGGGAGACACCAGGCAGAGGTCAACGTTGTGGGGAACCTCAGGGGGCAGTCCAGACACCCCGCGGACGTTCTCCCCGGAACCACAGCGTCCGTTCTGGGTGGGCCCACCGGGAAGCACCGTGTTGGCGTGGTCCGAGGCGCCGGCAGAGGGGACCGGCTCTGAGGAGACCGAGAGGGAACAATCAACCTCGGTGGAGTGGGGGGAGCCGACCTCCGCCGGCATGGACGTCATGGTGGGGGAGGAGTCTCTGGCCGGACTCAGGAGGCTGGAGCATTTATCCTGAGACGATGTGGAGTTCTCCACACCTTCCCGCAGGGAGCTGACCTCCGAGGTTCTGCATGATCCACCCTGGTTGTAGTCTTCAAAGCCCAGACTGGATCCCCGGGCACCCGGGCTGCTGAGACCCGGTGTGTCTTCAGGGGACGGGTGGAAGGGAGTGTGTCCGGCACTGGTCGGAGCAGAGTCTGCAGGAGAAAACAGCTCCAGGGGCTTTTCTACCCGGACTCTGGGGGAACCCTCTGCAACCCGGAACATTGCTGGACTAAGGTCAAAGTTCACGCTGAGGTCACCTTTTGGTGTTCTGGTGATACGTGAGGCGGCGCCAACCGAATCCAACTCAACAGAGCAGACCTTCTCTGGACTCTCCGTGGTGGAGATCTGGTTCCCATTGAGGGAAGTCTCCTCGGATGCCCCTGCAGTCTTTGGGCCCCGGTTCCCGTTGGCATCCTGCAGTTTGTTAAACTCCACCGTCGTGTCCTCAGCGGTTAAAGTGTTCTGGTTGTCCTGGAATCCTGACTTCCTTCTCCTCTCCTTGTTGAAGGCATCTTTCTTTGGAAGCATCCCGCCTTTCTTCACACTCCCGGTTTTACCCGTAGCTTTCCTTTGGTCAGTAGCTCCGGTTAAGGAAGTGGTTCCATCGGTTCTCTTTACTTCTTTAACCAGTAACTTTGCCGGTTTCTTCTCCTCAGTTCTACCGTCCTTCTTGTTGTCTTTCTTTGGTTCTGGTTTCGCTTCCTTCTTGGTCTTCAGACTTGTGGCGTCCTTCTTTGCAGCTTCCTTCTTCTTTTCTGAGGCCTCTTCCTTCTTCCCAGAAGCAGCAGACACCTTCTCGTCCTTCTTCTTCACATCCTTCCTATCCTCCTTTGACCCATCCCTCTTTGAATTTGGTTTCTCAGCAGCTTTTGTGGTCTTTGGTTTCAGATCTGCATCCTTTATCTGGGTCTTTTCTTCTGCATCCTTGGTCGTGGCGTCCCCTCCTCCTTTGGTCTTAGTCTTCAGCTCAGGTTTTCGGACTTCAATCCGTCTGTCTTTCTGTAAGGCACCGTTGGGTCTCGGCTCTTTAGACTGGGACTTGAGACTTTCGCGACTCTCTTGACGGATCAATGGCTTCTGGGTTTTGGACACTTCCAGTGCCTCCAGACTGACAGTTGGCTGCTTCAGGAAGTCCAGATGAGCTAGTTTGTCCAGAGCGTCCAGGATCTTGGCCTGTGGCGTGCAGCCGGGGAAGAGAACTCGGACAATCCGGTCCTGGGTTCTGGATGGGTGCCAGACCAGCAGGGCGCAGATGGACACCCGGCAGGTCAGAGGAAGGTCTGCAGCTCCTGAGTCGGCTCCATAGGGCCACAGCTGCATCAGAGCCTCCAGGTCCTTGGACCCGCGGACCGGGTTCAAAACATACAGCTCCAGCCGGCCCACTCCCATCTTCTGGAACAAGATCAGCGGCTCTACGGCGGGCCCGCCGGGTCTGCTCAGAGGTTCTGGAGTCATTCCCAGCTTCTGGAGGGTCAGCAGGGCAAGAGCCGCCTGGTCACAGCCGCGCAGCCGGCCCGGTTCTGGACGGACAGACTTCAGTCTTCCGGGGGCATTGAAGAACACCACGCCAAGCTCCGGGGACACCAGGTTCTTGACCAGGTTATCCCCGTCCTCGTTGTTCCGCTCGGCCGCCTTCCGCAGCAGCAACGCGTTGAGGCCCGGCAGGTTGTCCTCGCCCATGTGGGTCAGCAGCACCGAGTCGACCCGGTCCAGGTGCCGGACCAGCTTCCAGAAGCAGGCGCGTGGGTCCGAGCCGCCGTTCACCAGCACGTTGAAGCCGTTGACGGCGAAGAAGGCGGAGTCACCGCGGCCGCCAGGGAACACGTAGCAGCAGGGCCGCGACAGCTTGAGGAAGCCGGCGGCGCCGGGCGGCTCCAGGAGGTCAAAGGGTGAACCGGGCTCCAGCGACTCTGACAGGTACTCCGTGAACTCCTGGAGGCCCTCCATCTCCGGCAGAACCGGGCCCGGGTTGACCCGCACGCAAACCGGGACCTGCAGGTTCTGCAGCTCCGAGTCGGTCCAGAGGCAATGGGCCGGGCAGCTGAGGGTGAGACGGGCCTTCAGAACCGGGTCAGCAGAACCCAGCAGCTCCACCACCTGCAGCACCAGACACAACTGTTACCAAACGGACCAGAACCAGCTGGCTCTAACCATCAGAACCAGCTGGTTCTAATTGTCAGAACAGCTCACCTCGTCACCGGCCAGGATCTGGGCCAGATCCCGGCTGGAGAATCCGCCCTGCTGCAGAACCAGCTCTCCGCTGCTCTCCACGCACTGACCCGCCAGAACCAGCAGCTTGTGGCGCGATGGGTCGCAGAGGAGCCGCTGGACCTGAACAGAACCGACAGGTCAGTTAGAGTCCGTCAGAGGAGACAGAGATACAATGAGAGTCTCACCTCTGAGCTGACCAAGCTCTGGGTCGGGTTCAGAACCACCTGGGTGTCCAGAACCTCTCCCCGGTGCTGCAGGGTCCGCTGACCTGCAGGACCAACAGAACATCCGTTACACAGCAGGAAGAGTTGGCCGGACCGTGCCCTGGGTCAGAACCAGAACCTGATTTCAGAACGACAGCATCCGGTTCTGCTCATTAGTCTTGTGGTTCAGAAACTGGGTCAGAACCAGAACTGTGGTAGAAACGCCACTGATGTTCCTGCAGGCGGCTCAGCAGAGACTCAGCTGACCCGGTTCATGAGCTCTCACACGCACGCACGCACGCACAGACACGCAGGAGGGCCAGTAAAGTTCTGGTTCTGGTCGGTGTGCTCACACTGAGGCAGCAGCTGATCTACACTCACCTGCAGGAAGCTCCACCTGAAGCTCCACCTCATCACAAAGCTCGGCCCACTTACGTTCCTCAGGTATCCAACTCTCCATCTCCAACCACCTAGTCCGTTCATGGCGGTGGGCGGAGCTACTACACCCACTGTGGCCCCACCAACTACAGTTCTGCCCATGTATCAGAAGAGCACCTTGTGTGCATAGAGGATCTTTGTTCCTCACCTCCGACGTCTTCAGATAGAAAAGCCGAATGTCTCGACACGAAGAGCTTTAGCTGCTGATCCAGAACCACAACGTCTAGATCCGCCTGCCAGCAGCGCACACCTGGAACAGAGACACCACCTGGTCACCTTCATCACCATCATCATCACCAGAGCTAGTGGTTCATGAGCTGAACTAGTAAGTACAATGGCGACTAGAATGAGCAGAAATGTTACTTTGGAATCATTGGCTTCAATATCTATCACCATAGACTTGTGATCAATATCAATTCAAAATCTGTCTGACTGTTGATAATGTCACTGAACTCTGATCCAGGAATGCACGGCATTCTGGGGGTTGTAGGCAGATGAAAGCCTGTTGGTGTCATAGCTAAGCTAGCTGGGTGGAAATCAGAAATTACACTGGAGTCGCTAATCAGCCTGAACTCTGGGTCTGAATGAGCTGCAGTTTATCAATGACTAGAACATTTCTGATGAAATGGTGCGTGTCGGTGTGTTCTGAAGCTGAAAATGAGCAAAAGTAGTCAATGGCACGTGGAGTATCATTATTATGTTGACTAATATGGACTGACTCCATTTAGTATAAAACCATTAATATATAAGCTAAAATTAGCCAAAATGCTAAGGCTAGCTTAAATGCTGTCACCAGCATGTTGACTATCGCTGCCACACTCCATGTAGTGTGTAAAGCTCAGGTTTTATGTAAAAATGAGCTAAAATGCTAAGGTTAGCTTAAGTGCTACATTTCGCTATCACCAGCATGTGTTTCAAGCCAATTACATTTCTCATCACAACAATGGAACTATAAAATGATCCAGAATGTGAAACTATAAAACTGAAAGGATGCGCAGATGATCTGAAGACTATAATTTGCAGGCTGCTTATCGGGATCTGCTTTCTGGTTCTGTTTGAGGGTTTTGCTGTAATACTATTATTTATAGATATTAGAGGAAAGAGTCTCTACTGCGGCAGGGACAACCGGGAAAAACAGAATCTGAACAAAAGGTCCCGTTAAGCATCAGTTTCCTCACAGAGTGACCCATCGCTTTTTCTTCCTATCTTTGACCAACAAGCGTTTCCTGAACAAACAGGAAGTTAGTGTGTCGAAACAGAACTTCCTCTTTCTGTCCAGCAGCGACAGAACCACAGCAGGTTCTCCGGAGCCTGGGCTCAGAACCAGTTCTTCTCCAGGTCCAATCACAACAGCGGTGATCAGAACCTGACGGGTCCAAACTGAGAGCTGCTGCTCCTCGGGAGGTTCTACAGGGAACTGGGTTCAGTGAAAGGACCAGAGGTTCCTTGGGTTCCTCCAGAAGGAGACGAATGTTCTGATTCTAGATCCTGGACCCGACCTGGGATCACTAGATCACAAAGTGTTGCTCCTCCAGCTGCAGACGTTCAGAGAAGCTGATCTAGTGTTCTGATCATTGAGAAGAAACCCGTCTTGATGCGGGTCAGAACCGAGCCACAACCAGCCGGAACCAGGCTGAACCCGGCCATCTCTGGTTACTGAATTAGATTTGGTCCAAATTCCAGTTTATGTTTCCGGATCAGAATCAGTAAGACTGCTTCTGGTTCGGTTCAGTCCTGTAGTTCATAGACACTTTACTCTGAAAAGTCAGCTTCCGTTAGATGAAGCCAGCATGCTAACCCCGATAGCATGGCTCTGTCCGACCACAGAAACTTCTGTTAAGAGTTCAAACCTGCCTCATATTCAAGACACTGAGCAGCTCTTCACACCGAACCTAAACCCATGAAAAACCGAACCGGGTTCTGAATTTATCCGGGCCTCCGCACTGGTCTGAACTGCACTAGCCGAGTGCTTTTATTTTGAAAAGTTCACAGACCTCCCGCCCTACGGTTCGGTTCTTCAGTTCTCCAGAATCCGCTCACCTGCTTCTATCTGTCGCAATACGAGATCCAGCGGTCCGCTGGGCTGCAGCGTTCCCACCACGACCAGAATCGAGTGATCCGCAGCCGCTGCGGGCCGAGAAGAACTGGGACCGCCGCCCCGCTGAGCCGCCATCACACTGACTGCATGCAGCAAACGTCATTCCGCACGTTGACGCTCAGCACCGCCCTGGTAGGAGAGTCATAGACATGAATACCGGAGGAGTCCTGTGGAGGCGGGTGGACGGCTTCATTGCAGCCAATCAGAAACCACGAACAGGGGTGATCTAACAAAGTAAGGCGCTGTCCAATCACAGGACCCCATGAGAATGAAGGTTGCATTCTGAGTGGACTTAAGCAAACTCCAGCAGAACAACAAGAAAGGCCTCCAATGTAGCTAGCAAAGCGAAACTATGAAGATATTCCTGCTTTCTTTCACATATCTTGGAAACTCTTTCCACTTCAATCGGTCTGCCGGCATGTACTGACTTTTCCCACACTCCCTTGGTCACCTGAACGCCTCTGGACTCAAACGGTTTTGGTTTCCGGTTCTGGATCTGTCGGAGCTCCACAGGAAGACAAAGTAATACTTTGGTATTAACTTGAACTGGTCCGGCTTGTTTGAGACGGAAACAGATATTAATGTGCTTTTATTGATACAGCTCCGCTCGTTAGGAGTCAGATTAAACATGATGACAAATCTGTTTTAGCTTCATTGTGATGAGACAGGATGACATTAGGAAGACTTTTAAAAAGGGACTACTCTAAGAGTGAGCAACGCAAACTACAAAACCACGTGTTAATTACAGCTCTCGGAGCCCCTGAACGCCTCATCGGGGCCAACATGGCGACACCTCTACCTAGCAGATGCAGCTTCTTCGTCCAGAAGAAAAACCGCTTCTGTAAGATGGTCCCCGGAAAGGGGCGGAGCTTCTGCGGAGAGCACGCGACCATGGTGAGCCACTGGATTCAGTAGCTACTTCCCGACAAGATCTTGAAGTCATTAAAGCTGTGACGTGTTTCCTGTTTCAGGAGGAGGGGGTCGGTGGCAGCAGGAGGATCACGTGTCCACTGGACCCCAAGCAGTGAGTCCTGGTTCTGATCTGTCCGGGTCGGACTGGGAACCGGGTCGGTAATCAGAATCTGTTCTGTCAACAGCACCGTGGCCCAACAGAACCTGGAGAAGCACCTGAAGAAATGCAACTCTAGGGAGAAACCCCGACCTGTAAGAACATCCAACCTTCATCCATCCATTCAACCATCCAACCCTCTTTCTCTCTCCAGGTCTACTATGTGGAGAACATCAATGCAGGACGAGTTGATGGAGATCAGGAGCTTCCAGAGGTAACAGAGATGATGATGATGATGATGATGGTGGTGGTGATGATGATGATGATGATGATGAAGGTGTGTATCAGGTGTCTCTGGCTGAGCGCAGCAGAGCAGATCTGGAGTCTTTGGTGGAGAAACTGAAGGCAGCTGCTGAAGGTGAGTTTCTTCTGCCAGGTAACCAGGTAACCAGGTAACCAGGAAGTGACCTGGTTACTCCAATTCCCCCTGCAGGTCTTCAGCAGGACATGGAGGACAGGACGCTGTCCCATCCCGTCCTCCAGGAAGAACTGTCAGACCCTAAGAATGGAGGCTCCGCCCACAAACACCTGAAGCAACAGGTGAGGATAGAAACCAGTGGAGACGAACCAATCGCTGAGCCAGTCACCTCTGAGGGGCGGAGCCTGACTGACGGCCAGGTGTGTTCAGGCCTCCCTCCTAGGTCACCTGCAGGAGCTGGGTCTGCTCAGCAGGGGGCGCTGCTTTGTGGAGTTCGGCGCCGGCCGGGGAAAGCTGTCCCACTGGATCCACCGGGCCCTGCAGAACCCTGACGGTCAGGGGTTCACCATGGAAACCAGCCAGGACCTCCAGCTGCTGCTGGTGGAGCGCTGCAGCACCCGCTTCAAGGTAGGAGAACCAGGGAATCAGAACCGGTCCGGATCGGATAAATATTGATGTGAATCCATGAAACTGACCAGAACTAGAACCGGACCCGCCCCTCTGACCTTTTCCCTTCTTCAGGTGGACGGGAAGCACCAGGGTTCTGCCGACCCATTTGAGCGGCTACAGGTGGACATTCAGCACCTGGACCTGAGTAAGACCCAGCATCTTCTGAGGCTGTACAATACTGGTTCTGACCCGATTCTAACCTGGTTCTATGCAGGTAAAGTTCCGGTGCTGAGGGAGAAAGCGCTGCCATTGGTGGGAGTCGGGAAGCATCTCTGCGGAGCGGCGACAGGTGAGACCTGCAGGTCCAATTCAGTTGCTAGATCCCGGTTCTGGTTGTGGTTCTGCCCCCAGATCTGGCCCTGCGCTGCCTACTGGACACAGCCGGAGCCGGACCAGACACTCAGCCGCTTCCCAAGCGCTTCAGAGGGTCAGAGCCTGGCTCTGGTACCGGTCCGGTTCTGGGCCTGGCTGTGGCATTATGCTGCCACCACCGCTGTGAGTGGCGTCACTACGTGGGTCAGCAGTTCTTCTTCCAGAGGGGTCTCGGACCCGCCGAGTTCTCCGCCTTCTGCCGCATGTCCAGCTGGGCCACCTGCGGCCCACCGGCCTGTCACAGCGCAGCGGCCTGTCACAGCGGAGCGGCTGAGGATCATGAAGAAGGGGAGCAGCTGGCGGCGCTGAGCAGGTAAAGCTTTCAGTTCTGCTGGAGGCTCTGGAGCAGCAGTACCTCCTGGTACTGATCCATCCTCCTGTGGTTCTGCAGGTTCTGGTCGGCGGCGGAGCGGGAGCATCTGGGTCGGCTCTGTAAGCTGCTGATCGACAGCGGTAGGCGGGACTTCCTGCGGACCAGAGGCTTCAGCAGCCGTCTGATTGGCTACGCAGACGCAGAGGTGACCTTGGAGAACGTCCTGCTGACCGCCCTGCCCTCGTCCTGACGAACTTGGGCAGGGTTCACGGCCTGCTGGACCGGATCTGTTAGGTGCTTGTTCCTATCTGGAACCAGCAGCTGTAATAAAACGTCAGTCTGTGGATCAGAATCCGTTTATTAAAGTCAAAGTTGATCAGCTCCAGTTTCTGGTTTCAATTCTGTCTCTTGATCCAAACCTGGTTCTGATCCGGTTCACCGGAATCAGGCAGTAGAGGGACCGAGTTGAACCGGGTCATGTCTGGGTCGGTCTTCATCCGTCTCTGAAAGGTCCAGAACAGAAAGACGTCAAAACCTTGGTCAGAATCCGCCGGCCCGGTTAGTAGTACCGTTAGACCGTGATCAACATGGAGGTTAATGTTTGGGTCCGATGGTTCCATTAATCCAGTTAGTGGGTCAGGTTCAGCTGTTGTGACCCGGTTACAGCTGCAGACCAGTTTACTAGATAGGGTTAGAGTCCAGAATCGGCGGTACCATCAGAACCAGCGGTACTAACGGTGGAGGCGGTGCGAGCTCAGCACGGCGTAGTTTCTCTTCCGGGCCTCCTGGATGTAGGTGAGCATGAAGTCCCGTCCAAACATCTCCCGGTCGTCTTTGCCGTCCTCCGTCCTCAGAGACACGTCTACAATCAGAGGGTTGTCCCGGAAATTCACAAACCTGTCCACAAGAGATAGTGCAGAATCAGTCCATGAGACTGAGACATGAGAGACCAACCTGAGACTGATGCACTGAAGATTGCCCAACTTGGGCAGTTTGTCCTGTGGTTGGACTACCCTGTCTAATCTTGAGTTACTGTCTACATTCTCAGAGACTTTGACAATTTTTAGAAAATCTTTTGATTTTGCCAAACTATTTGGTGGGTTTTTGTCAGTTCTGGTTCTGGAGCAGCTCAGAACCATCCTTGTTGTCTCATGGGGACCTGTAGGTCTTGGACATGTTCGTCTCCAACAGCCGAACCAAATGGGTGGCTCGTCTAGAGGCTTCAGCTGAAGACGGTTTTCATTTGTTTGGTCCGGCTGTTGGAGCGCTGACGTCTTCAGAGACAGTTAGTCAACGGAGACAGATGAACAGGTGTACCTGAGGTTGGTCATGTCCTCCATCAGGGATGGGATGTCCCTCAGCCTGTTGTTGCTGAGGACCAGCGTGTCCAATCGGGACATCCTGCTGATGTTCTCTGGCAGGATCTGCAGCTCATTTCTCTGCAGCCACAGCGTCCGCAGCGTCTGCATCCTGAGGACAAACACATCCCATTGCTTCACTCGGCCACATGGGGGCAGAGCTTAGCGCCACGGGAGGCGAAGCGTAGGTGTTCCTACCTGTGGATGTCGTCAGGCAACTGCTGCAGGCGGTTGCCCCCCATGTCGAGCCACTCCAGTGCCGGCAGGGCAACTACACAATCTGGCAGGGAGACGAAGTCGTTCATGGACAGGTCCAGGTGCTGCAGCCGCACCAAGTTCCTCAGCTGGAGACCGACAGAGCTGGATCAACTGGACCGAACCTAGGCTGGACTGATGCCTGGTCTGGGACCTGGAATGGGACTTGTAATGGGACCTGGTCCGGTACATACTCTGGTACCTGGTCTGGGACCTGAAATGGGACCTGGTGCGGTACCTGTAATGGGACTTGGTTTGGTACCTGGAATGATACTTGGTCTGGGACCTGGTTTGGTACCTGGTCTGGGACTTGTAATGGGTCCTGGTCCAGTACCTGGTCTGGGACCTGCTCTGGTACCTGGAATGGGACCTGGAATGATACTTGGTATGGTACCTAGTCCGGTACCTGGTCTGGGACCTGTAATAGGACCTGGTGCGGTACCTGTAATGGGACCTGGTGTGGTACCTGGTTGGAGACCTGTAATGGGACCTGGTGTGGTACCTGTAATGGGACCTGGTGTGGTACCTGTAATGGGACCTGGTGTGGTACCTGGTCCGGTACCTGGTCTGGCACCTGTAATGGGACCTGGTCTGGTACCTGGTCTGGCACCTGTAATGGGACCTGGTCCGGTACCTGGTCTGGGAGCTCCTTCAGGTCCCGGTTCATGGCCAGCTCCAGCCTTTCCAGACTCTCACAACCACCGAGTTCTTCAGGAACGACTTGGATCCGATTGTAGCTCAGCAGCAGCTCTCTGAGTCGGGTCAGCTTCCCTGAGACAAGAACCGGGTCACGATAGGTATTCAGAGGTCTGGGCCGGATAGACTCGGTAAGGGTCAACTGGGGGGGCCCAGTCAGTGCTCACCGATCTGCTGCGGGATCTCGGTGACGGTGTTCCGCGACAAGTCCAGAACCAAGAGGTTCTGGAAACTACAGATAAATGGCGGAACCTTCAGCAGGCCAGTTCTGTGGATCTGCCACTCCTGGACCTGGACGAACTGGATCAGACACGCCGGCAGGTTCTGAGTCAAACACAGATGGGTCAACAGGACGTTCTGGACCTGCGAACCGGGCCGGTCCCTTGGCGGTACCTTCCACTCCTCTTGTTCTATCCGGAGAACCAGCCGTCCATCTTCCGTCTGCAGCTTCTCCCTGAGGCGAGCCAGAACCGCCCGGTCCTCCCAGACCCGGACACTCAGCCTGGCCCAGAACGGGTCACAGTAGTTAGGAACTGGGCCCACCAGAACCTGATCACCGATCCTGGTTCTGAACCTCTGATCTCAGTTTGGTTCTGAACACCATTCGCCTGGTCCGGCCCGGTCTAGTTCTTATGCAGAGGATCTTGTGAACTGGGACCAGTATGGCTCCACATACTGGTCCCAGTTCAGACAGATTCATGGTGTCCGAACACAAACAGGACTCAGGGCTGAAGACTTCATAATTCCGTTACCATGACAACCACCTGCCGCTGCTCATTGGGTGTGAATGATCGGGGTTAAACCTATGATAATATCAACCAATAGGAGTGAGTGGGCGGGATCTAACCTGCCTGTGGCCCCGCCCCTGGACGGTCTCCTCCTCTGCTCCTCCTCCTCCTCCTTCCGTATCTGGATCCGCCTCTCCCACAGAGCTTTGATGGAGCTCACCGAGCCGCACGTCGCCACGCCCACCATGATGTCACGGGCGCAGGATGACCTCTGACCTCTGGACAGCAATGGAGCCAGAGTGGAGTTCAGGGTTATGTGGAGTTTAAACGCTGCGATGAGTCAACCTGAAACGGAAAATCAGTGGGAATCTCTGAACGGGCTGAGCACAGATATGATGAATATATCGACCCTCATGGACCTTACCAAGCTCCGCCCACAACCGACCTAGAAAATCCCACGTGGCCTCAAGTCTCACAATCAAAGCCTCGC